>RXON01004529.1:0-54236 GCA_009667805.1 Leptobrachium leishanense | reverse complement strand
TTTTCAACATACACAATTAGGTCTAGGAAATTTATTTGTCTCCTACTGTATGTGGAGTCTAGTGCGATATTCCAATCATTGGTGTTAATGCTTTCGAGGAACTCTTTCAATATATTTTCTTCTCCTTTCCAAATGAGGAAGAGGTCATCGATATAGCGCTTATATAGTATTATGTTGTCTTTCTATTTCTCTTGCCAACTTTTCTCCCAGTAGGACATATAGAGGTTTGCAAAACAAGGTGCAAATTTCGTGCTCATGGCTGTCCCTTCTTTTTGAATGTACAGGGTGAGCCAGTCAAACCTGCATTTTTGAAAAGGGCGGGAGAGCCGTGAAAGTGGGCGGAGCGAGTTAGCAAGGTTACCATTGTGTCCCCCACAACTAAGCATTTCAGTCGTCATGGAGCAGTGGTCTAAACAACAACGTTCATTCGCCGTGAAAGCGTTTTACCAAAGTGGTAGTTATGCAGCCGCTCAGCGTCGTTTCCGGAAGAATTTTCAAATTAATCGAAATAAGCCAGTGCCGTCTGTTAATTCAATCAAATTGTGGGTGACAAACTTTGAAGCAATTGGTGAAACGAGAAGCAGAAGGGGTGGTAGTGCAAGATCAGTGTGAACTCCCGCGAATATTGACCGCGTGAGAGTTGCTGTGGAAAGAAGCCCTCGGAGATCGGCGCGTCGACAGAGTGCTGCGCTTGGCATGGAAAACACGAGCGTCCGAAGAATCTTAGTTAGATTTACACCATCACCCATACAATCGGGAAGGACACCATCTTACTGGAGTTATTTTTAAACCGTGAATGTTGTTTCTTAAATGCTTTTTAATGTACATTAAGATAGTAACAATAAGATTTTGAAATATCCATCCGTTTATTTTTTACAGTCATTTCAAAAATGCAGATTTGACTGGCTCACCATGTAGAAGGTGTCGTTTAAATTAAAGAAATTGTTCTCCAGGATCAGTTTGATTCCCCTCAAGATAAAGTCGGATTGTTCCTCTAGAATGGTTCCCGATTCTATCAGGAAATTTTGTACCGCCTCACAGCCCTTTCCATGGGGGATAATACTATATAGTGATTTCACATCACTGGTGACTAATATATAGTTCTCCCACCATTCTAGATCTTCTAGTAATTGTAATAAGTTCATAGTGTCTTTGAGATATGCTTCGGTCTTTAAAACTATTGGTTGAAGTAGTAGGTCGATATACTCCGATATTTTACTAGAGACTGAACCAATACCCGAAATTATGGGTCGCCCTGGCGGTCTTTCTACATTCTTGTGGATCTTTGGTAGGAAATAAAATATGGGCATTATTGGATGTTTCGGAAGTAGATATTCATGCTCCTTATTGTTAAGATTTCCCAAATCTTTTCCTTCATCTAGATATTCAATGAAGAGATTTTTTATTCGTAGTGATGGATCGAGATTTAGAACCTGATATGTTCTTTCATTGTTTAGAATCCTGAGGGCTTCTTCCTCGTAAAATTGTTTGGTCATAATTACCAACCCTCCGCCTTTATCGGCCATACTTAGTTCTTTAAGGGCTAGGTGTTCTTTCTTTGTAAGGTTAGTCTTGTTCTTTATCCATATTAAACCCTCGATGTCCTTCAGGACTACTTGTTCGAATGCATTAATTTCATTCGATAACATAGAGCGTGGGTAAAAGGTTGATTTTTCGTTTAGCTTCGTATGTTGGTATATCTCAATAGGAGCAGTGTATGTCGACGGATATTTAAAAAAATACTTCTTGAGGCAAAGTTTTTTTTTAATTTTTGTAAATCGACATATGTTTCAAACTTGTTTAGGTTTCTTGTAGGAGCGTATTTAAGACCTTTTTTAAGGACTTTAACTTGAGCTTTTGTGGTTAGATTGTATATACCGGTCTGGTCTAGTATCTTACTCTTTTTTCTTGGGTTCTGGTGTAATCTGGATCTTCCTCCTCTCCTTCCTCTCTTTCTGATCTTTTCCTTGGGGGCCATTGTCTCTTCATTGATTGGCCTTCCACTATCCTGATGTTTAGGCATCTCTGGTCCTTCTGAAAAACCTAATTATCTTCGTTCGACACATGGTGTCACGGTGGCAGTACCACCAGGCACGCACCACCCTATACTTGCCCTCCGATCCTTGGAAGTGGTCGGTCTGTATATATATCCCTATGAATATAACTCGCAGGAAGGTGAGGCCTTGGTTCCTGAGAGAAGCCCCTATATGCAGAGATGCAGGGTAAACTGCAAGGACAGGTGAAAGCAGCAAAGGGTTAACAAAAGACCTCTGTACGGCAATACCAAAGATTCCCTGCACTGAAAGACCGGTCTTTAGGATAGCCGGATCTAATCTAAAGGAAAGTATTACCTAGAAGCCGTACAGAGTCTTTTGTTGTATGCAGATGACAGGGTTTCCTGGAAACGATACAGACAAGGAATATACAATAGAGTAGTCATAAAGAGGAAAGCCAAAGGTCATAACCAGAGAGAGTACGTCATACAGAATATAGGAATAGGAACCAGAAGGGAAGTCAGCCAAGCCAAAATCAGTAACCGGGGAATCTGAATGGAACATAAACAGCAAAACAAAATACAGCAATAGACAGAACTAAATACACAGAAGGAACTGACATAAACTGGAACAGAAATAATAGAGACAAAAACTGAACAGGGATGAACAAACGGAGGATATCAGGAACACAGCAAGGAGCTTGACACAAGTGGCAAGGAGACCAGGCAAAGAAAAATGACCCAGCAATGTACTATAGGTACATTGCTCTAATATAGGCAGGGGAATCAAGGCAAGGGTCAACAGGTGAGCAGCACACAGAACACCAATTAACCCCTGGGAGGCCACCCAGGAATTGGCAGCAACAGAAACACAATGGAAAAAACATAATATACAAATACAGAGGGCAGGAAGACAGGGTTGGAACGTGGGAACGTGACACATGGTTGATGACATCACTATCTTCCAATCAAACCAGGTTCGTTGTCTCGGAGTTACACTTGACCCTGCTCTTTCCTTCATCCCCCACATTCAGTCTCTTTCGTCCTCCTGCTGCTACCAATTGGGTAATATTTACAGAATCCGGCCATTTCTTACCACTGACACCACAAAGCAACTCATCCACGCCCTTGTAATCTCCCGACCTGACTATTGTAATAATCTTCTAGCTGGTCTCCGTCTCTCCCCCATCTCCCCCCTACAATCCATTCTGAATGCCTCTGCCAGGCTCATCCACCTCGCCCGCCGCTCTGTTCCTGATGCTCCTCTCTGCGAGTCCCTTCACTGGCTCCCCATCCACCTCACCTGCCGCTCTGTCTCTGACGCTCCTCTCTGCGAGTCCCTTCACTGGCTCCCCATCCACCTCACCTGCCGCTCTGTCTCTGACGCTCCTCTCTGCGAGTCCCTTCACTGGCTCCCCATCCACACAGTGACCTGCGCCTATCTTCTCCCCGCTTCACCTCTTCCCATAATAGACTATGGGATTTCACACGTGCAGCCCCCATCCTCTGGAACACTCTCCCTCACACGGTCAGACTTTCCTCTAGTTTCCCTTCCTTCAAACGCTCCCTTAAAACTTTCCTATTGAGGGAAGCCGACCACCTGACTCACTGATACAACTCACATTGCAGTCCGTCACGCTCACCTTGCAGTCCGTCACGCTCACCTTGCAGTCCGTCACGCTCACCTTGCAGTCCGTCACGCTCACCTTGCAGTCCGTCACTCTCACCTTGTAGTCCTCTCCTCCTGTTTCCACCCGAACAATTCTAGATTGTGAGTTGCCATGGGAATAGGGCCCTTGTTTCCTCCTGTACTGGTTTGTCAAAATGTTGTTCAATGTATTGTAACCCTGTCTATACTGTGCCCGTTGTACAGCGTTGCGGAATATGCTGGCACTTTATAAATAAAGAATAATAATAATGAGCTCCTGTGTGACAATCACCCCCTGGCCAAAACAACTGCTATGGAGTTTTCTGGCATTAAATGGGTTAAAGTGCTGTCAGTGAGTGAAGAGTTAAATCATAGTTGCTAACTGTCCCCAATTTTCAGGGACGGCCCGTCTGGGGTTTTGCTTGGTTTTCTGGATGTTAATGTTTCGGGGTTTAGCCCCTGGTGGTGTAGGTAAACGCAGCCCCTATACTGAATGAGCACAGCCTCTCTCCCCCCCCCAGGCTGTTAGCGGGGGGTCACCTAAATACAAAGCACCTTTGTATTCTGGGGAAACGGACATTTTACAGTTTTCAACCCCTTCACTGCTGAACTATTTCACAAACACCCCTTGTGTGCTGAGCTCATTTTGACAATTATGCATATTATCATCTCCCACAGCTGGAGGCCGTGCTGCAAGAACAATTCACAGGGGTAGAAAAGTGGATAGCAAATAACAAACTTTTTCTAAATACTGACAAAACTGTTACAATGCTCTTTGGAACCGCACCTAAACTACACAAATTGCAAACACCCCATCTATGTGTTGGGACAAAATCAAATGGCACGCTGACCACAGTCACTTCTCTCAAATACCTAGGTATGTGGTTAGACCCAAATCTATCTTTTGGCCCCCACATCGAAAAACTCTCATCTAAACTCTACCCCAAACTAGGTGCCCTGTACAGAAACAAATCCTGCCTGAGCCCCGCGGTAAGAAAGCAGATTGTACAACAAATGCTTATGCCAGCCATTGAATACGGAGATGTAGTGTATGCAGCCGCCCCGCAAACACACCTTCAGAAACTTACTACATTGTATAACTCATTCTGTCGCTTTGTGCTACAATGTAACTACATGACCCACCATTGTGACATGTTAAAAGAACTAAACTGGCCATCACTGGACTCTAGACGCACCCTCCACCTTTCCAACCTGGTGTTTAAGAGCTTTTCTGGGAAGCTACCACCCTACCTGAATATGCTGCTTCCCCCGGCAGTTCCCTCATCCTATAACCTCAGATCCAGGACCAGCACCTTACTTGCAATACAAAAAGAAAATGGCTCGATCCTCATTTTCCTACAGAGCACCGCAAATATGGAATAACCTCCCAGACACCGACAAATCTTCTCCCAGTCTAAAGTCCCTTAAGACTTCCCTATTAACATACCTCAATACGGAATGCACCTGTAAACATGTAACATAATGACTTTATTTCCTCCATATTTATTTTTCTGTTAATCTGTATATTTGGTCTTGTGTTAATTTCTTGCATTTTACTATTTTTTGTATTTCTGTAAACACTCAATGTTCTCGAACCCAGGACATACTTGAAAACGAGAGAAATCTCAATGTATCCTTCCTGGTAAAATCCTTTTATAAATAAAATAAATAAATAAATTATGTTTAAATACGTTTTAAGTCTTATTTTATTACAGGACCCAGACAAGTTATATAGCGCATTTATCAGCAGAATCAGCACATGTCATTACTATGGAGTCTATTCATAAAGCTCCGAAATGGAGTTCAATTACGGTGCATTTCAGCACAATTCAGTGATTTCGCTTTACCGAAATGTTTGGTGAATTCACCAATTATCAAATGTTCACTGTATTTCGCCGAAAATGGAGTCGCTGAAGCAGTTATTGGATATTGGCGAATAGTGATGAATAGGCTTTGGCGTGGCTTAACCACTAAACCACTAATGTACACAATCTAGACATATATATATATATATACAACTGTACAATAAATACATATACAATCAAGTGGGGCTTCTTTCTATTTGGCAGTTATGGGGCATATAGCTCCCTGATCAATTCTAGACGCAGTCAGACAAAAGACATTTCACTCTAAAACCATTAGATTATACACCGTGAGGCATCATCCATTAATAACATTCATACTCAAAAGCTCCTTACTAACATACCTCAATACAGAATGCACCTGTAAACATGTAACCTAGTGACTATATTTCCTACATATTTTTCTGTTAATCTGTATATTTGTGTTGTTTTTTTAATATCTTGCATTGTATTACTTTGTATTTCTGTAACTGCAACACTTCAATGTTCTTGAACCCAGGACATACTTGAAAACGAGAGAAATCTCAATGTATCCTTCCTGGTAAAATCCTTTTATAAATAAATAAAATAAAAAAAATAACATTCTCTGACTCAATACTCAAGCAGGACAATACAGACACAAAGTCCGGATGGCCAGTCTGAATTAAATACAAAAATTATACAGTAATCATTCTAGATTACCATCTGGTCCATCGATCTTTTCCTCTTCCTCAGGCCTGGGGGGGATGGGGGGGGGGCTCAGAGGCTCCTGCAGATCATTACATGATACACACACAGGACAGGAACTTTTCTTTGTTTAATTTAACCCCTTACTGGTGTACCAAAAATAAAACCAAATTTGCATAGCATAAATCTTCCGAATTAACATTGGATTTAACAGGCTTATCCCCACACTCATCTTTATATTTATTTGAGGACATCCCTTTCTTTCTTTGCCCTGCTAGCATAACAAAATGAACTTTTCTTTAACACAATACCTCCAGTTATCTATATACGGGTATTGGTCTGGGTGGCCATATTTCTTCGTAATTTGGGAGTGCACTTTCTGGATAAACTTTCTGCCACTCGGGAACTAATATTGGCCAGACTATAGTACACAGAATCTGTAACTTTTCTTTACTTAGTTCCACACCATATTGGTGCGTTTCATACAGCGCCTTAAAATTGCGCACCATATACTCCAAGGGTGTTTCTCCATCCCTTGCTTTCTTGGGTTTTGATGATTCATTACCCATGATTACCCTTTTTAGCAGTAATTTCTTCACAATGTAAATCAGATAAACCGAACAGTTTTATGATCGACAGTCTGGTATTTCATCATCTAAAAGTGCCGTGACCCTTTCGAGGTGGGAGCCCAGCCTGCACCAAGCGCAGAGTCTCCGTCAGTGGGGGCGCCGAACCCCCCTCCTCATCCAGCAACAACAAAAAGACGGGACTCCAGCTGCTACAAGGTGCACATTTAATTGAAGGGAGTTAAAACCATCACCAAGACATGTGACGTGTTGGCCTCAAGCGGCCTTAATCATATATGTATGATATTATGTATATGTATGATTAAGGCCGCTTGAGGCCAAAACGTCACATGTCTTGGTGATTGTTTTAACTCCCTTCAATTAAATGTGCACATTGTAGCAGCTGGAGTCCCGTATTTTTGTTGTTGCAGTCTGGTATTTCAGGCGACAATTGTTTCGTATCGTATTTTCTTCCTCCTTTGGTGGCCGTCTGCAGTCGCCTGAGACGGAATCGCACTTACTCGAAGTCCACTCTCAGATTTGCGTCTTTGCTAGGCAAGTAGGTGCACGGTCACTCACAGCAGCACTCACAGCAGTCAGTCACAGCACATGCTATACCAGATACCTTCAACCCAACACAATACAATGCTGAGATTTTCCTTGAAGATGTAACCTCTCTAGTTATACGTATCCTGCCACTAGCAACACATCTGCCCTTACGATGGCCCGGTTCTACAAACCCACCAGACGGCCCCCCTTAATCTGCAGCTACCACTGGCCCGGGACTAAGCCACCAGTCAGCCCCCTTATCTAAATGGGATACGTAACAACCACTGCGCGGGGCTCTCAGCCCACCTCCAATTTTACTCCTCCTTCTCTACCCACATGGAGTTTACAAAACAAAATATCAACACTGCGCCACATGGAATGAATTCCCTATGGAACAATATCAATTCAATACCTGAATCCAATTCCAATAAACCAAATTGGTATCCAGCCGGCCGGGTCCGGTCATTCACCAACCGGCAGCCGTTGAGGTGCAACTGCTGGCTCCCTTGCTTTCAGCGGCGGGTCTGGTATACCAATGAGACTGTGTACGGGGGTCCCCTTACCCAACTATGGTCGGGCGTTCCAATCAATACCACTTTCCAAAACAATATGGTACCTTAACAATCGCTGCGCTGGACGCTGTTTCCTCTGACTCAATGGCGTCACAGCTTCCCGGGTCGGGAGTCCGTTTGTGACGAGTTGAGGTCTACGTAACGGGAAATCCGCTTGGCACCTGCAGATGTCAGCTCACTAATCAATGTCCTGACACTCCTGCCCGGATCTCGTTTATTTAATTGCTCAGCTTGTTAGTTCTAGGAATTCCAGAAGCCTATGCAAAATCATCTAATTCAACTAGTATTCTCTATATACATTTTCGCACATCTCAGCATTAGACAAGATGGCTGCGGTGAACAAGATGGCGGTTCATTTCTAGTCCATCTCTGCTACATTCCCCCTTGGCTAGGGTTTCATGTTCTCCTCTCCTGAGACCCTTAGCCACTACTCTCTGAACTCTCTGTTATCAAAAACCTTGTACTTTGGGGGCAACTCCTTCATTGGAAACTAATCAGGAGTAATCATCAATGGTATCTTCTGTGTAGGTGTCAGGATCTTCTTACACAATGGCCATAGGCATAATCCAATGCGATAGAGCAACATCCCTACCACCAGAATCATTTCATTTCTAGTCCATCTCTGCTACATTTGGGATACAGTTGATGATAGTTTCTGTCTTCTCAGGCCTTAATTGACAGGTAAGGGGTTAAATCTGACCCAATTTGATCCCTGTTAATGTTCTCTCCAGTACAGTCTTGGATTCTGCAAATCATATCCCTCCTGCAACATGGTGACAAGGTCTCTGCACACAATAGGTGGATTCACAAAGCTGCATTTTCAAATACAGGCGAATTGACAGTGAAATACAGTGCATTTTTACAGCAATTCAGAAGCACAGAGATTGTCCTATTGAGAAATAACGCCTCGTCCATTCACAGAACACCGAATTGCAGCAAAATGCTTCGACTTTCAGTGTTTCAATTTGACAGGTTTAAACAGGCGAATCCCATAGCTTTCAGTGGAATAAATGGAATAACTTTTAAAAAGACAATTTTTTTTAAAAACTTTTTATTATGTCTTAAACTTTTATTATTTATACAAATATTTTTCTAATTCTTTCTATTGCTTTAACCTATCGACTATTAAATTGTTTGGTGGAATTCAACGAGGCCAATTCGGTGCTTTTCACTAACGTCCGATAACTGCTTCGGCAACTCCATTTTTGGCATAATACAGTGAACATACGGTGAATAGTGAATGCAGAGGATTTTCAGGGACCTGAAATGGAAATGGGCTGAAATGAAAAGCACTTTGTTTAACCCTCTGTGTTTTGTTTTTTTATATTTTGCAGATATAAAGAGACATCTGGTCCTGTTGATAGAAAAAGCAAGAAGAAATAATGATCAACGTTGACGCTTTACACTCCTCAAAAAGTCCAAAAGAACCACATAATCCAGGACTGTCATCTGGGACATTTCTGTGCCCTGACAGTGAGAAATGTTTAAGCACAAATGGAAGTCTTGGTAATCACAGGAGAGTTCATGTAGGAGAGAAGCTGTTTGCATGTTCTAAATGTGAAACCTGTTTTAAATCAAAGGGTGAGCTTACTATACATGCGAGAATTCATACAGGAGAGAAGCCGTTTGCTTGTTCTGAATGTGGTAAATATTTTACCTCAAAGACTAATCTTACAATACATGAGAGAATTCATACAGGAGAGAAGCCGTTTGCATGTTCTGAGTGTGAGAATTGTTTTAAATCAAAGGGTGAGATTACTATACATGAGAGAATTCATTCAGGAGAGAAGCCGTTTGCATGCTCTGAATGTGGGAAATGTTTTAAATCAAAGGGTAGGCTTACTATACATGAGAGAATTCATACAGGAGAGAAGGCATTTGCATGCTCTGAATGTGGGAAATATTTTACATCAAAGACTAATCTCACAATACATGAGAGAATTCATACAGGAGAGAAGCCATTTGTATGCTCTGAATGTGGGAAATGTTTTAAATCAAAGGGTGAGCTTACTTTACATGAGAGAATTCATACAGGAGAGAAGGCGTTTGCATGCTCTGAATGTGGGAAATGTTTTAAATCAAAGGGTGAGCTTACTATACATGAGAGAATTCATACAGGAGAGAAGCCGTTTGCTTGTTCTGAATGTGGGAAATATTTTACATTAAAGAATAATCTTACAATACATGAGAGAATTCATACAGGAGAGAAGCCGTTTGCATGCTCTGAATGTGGGAAATGTTTTACATCAAAGACTAATCTTACCATACATGAGAGAATTCATACAGGAGAGAAGCCGTTTGCATGCTTTGAATGTGGGAAATGTTTTAAATTAAAGGGTGCGATTACTATACATGAGAGAACTCATACAGGAGAGAAGCCGTTTGCATGCTCTGAATGTGGGAAATGTTTTAAATCAAAGTGTGAGCTTACTGTACATGAGAAAACTCATACAGGAGAGAAGCCGTTTGCTTGTTCTGAATGTGGGAAATATTTTACATTAAAGAATAATCTTACAATACATGAGAGCATTCATACAGGAGAGAAGCTGTTTGCTTGTTCTGAATGTGAAAAATGTTTTAGAACAAAGCATAAGCTTACTGTACATGAGAAAACTCATACAGGAGAGAAGCCTTTTGCATGTTCTGAATGTGGGAAATGTTTTACATCAAAGACTAATCTTACAATACATGAGAGAATTCATACAGGAGAGAAGCCATTTGCTTGTTCAGAATGTGAGAAATGTTTTACATCAAAGCGTGTGCTTACTATGCATGAGAGAATTCATACAGGAGAGAGGCCATTTGCTTGTTCAGAATGTGAGAAATGTTTTACATCAAAGAGTGAGTTTACTATGCATTCGAGAATTCATACAGGAGAGAAGCCGTTTGCATGTTCTGAATGTGGGAAATGTTTTACATCAAAGACTAATCTTACAATACATGAGAGAATTCATATAGAAGATAAGCCGTTTGCTTGTTCAGAATGTGAGAAATGTTTTAAAAGAAAGAGTGACCTTACTATACATGAGAGAATTCATACAGGAGAGAAGCCGTTTGCATGTTCTGAATGTGGGAAATGTTTTGGAAGAAAGAATAATCTTGCTGTACATGAGAGGACTCACAGAGCAGTGTAGCCGTTAATTTTAAAACTGTTCTTGGGATGAAATAGTGTTTCTGTACATTATAGTTTATATGGGAGAGAAGCTTTTTGATTGGTCTGATTGGGGGAAGATGTTTTAGAGCAATAGATGGTTACATTACATGATATACATGAGAGCATTCATACAGGAGATAAATGGGTAGAGATATGTATATTTAATCACTTCACTACAGATGACGTGTGGGGAATGTCCTCATTGACTCCCTCTATATGCCGAGGACGTTCCCCACACGTCATCCGCTTGCGGGAGCCCTGGCGAAAATACTCGCCTCTCTGTCTGGGGTCCCGTGGCGTTCTGACTTCAGGGAAGGCAGATGCTGAAGATAGGCTGGCCTCCGATGTAAATGACGTCATCGAGCATGCGCGGTGTAATTTCCAGGCGAAACCCCCGATATGAAAGGTTTACAGGAAAAAAAGGCAGCTATTTGAAGGGCAGTGCCCTTAAAGCAGTGCCTTTTTTTTAACCACTTACGGGACAGATCTCGATCCAGCACCGTTCGGCACCAGATCGCTATCTAGCCCCGGTGGGGGTCGCCATCTTGGATGGCGGCTCCACCTCCGGGTTACCCCTCGCCTCCTGACCTGTTGTGCATAGCACAATGACGTCAGATAGCTGGGGAACCCCTAGCTGCCCGGGGATTCCCCAAGGAAATCCCCTGGTGGAGGTAAGGGGTTCCTTTGAACCCTGATAGCTCCAGAACCGTGGCAGCTAGGGGGTCATGGAGGGTGTCATCCGAATGACCTGAGCATGGCCTTTCAAATGAAATCAAACATGACAATGTTCAAAGTAAAAAAAAAAATAAAATAATTTAAAAAAAAACAATTTTTTGTGTTTTTATTAATGCAGCAATATTGTTCCCATTTCAATTATAATGTGGACAATGATGCTGCACTAATGATTTTTTTTCTATGGGGTGCGTTTGCTAAAAATCACGTAATTCCCCCCAAAAAATGTAACAAGTCCCCATTTCTAATTTTTGTACAAGCACAGCCCATGGATTATATAACAGCAAACGCTCATGTGATAAAATGTGAAAAAAAAAACACTTTACACGCTGTAGATGATTAAAAATTCTAATTTTATTGCATTTTTTGTATAATATACAGGCAGGACATGACGTATACATATAAAATGATATATTACGAATCTGCCGGAAAGAACGATATATAATATGTCTGGGTCATTTAATAAAATGTGGCTTCAAATCGCATTTAAACATGATGAGCAAAACCGGTAAAAATGAGCTCAGCACACAGGCGTGAAATGGCTCAGCAGTGAAGGGGTTAAGATCATCTCATGATATTCAGGAGAGAAACCCTTTGCGTGTTGTGAATTTGGGAAAGGCAGCTCCTAAGAGACGCACAAGAATACACACCGCTGATAAGCAGTTTGTGTGTCCCGAGAGGGTGAAGTGTTTCAGAACCAATGATGGACATTATCTCCATGTGAGGTCATACATGATCGGTATGTGCTGAATGTGGGAGATGCCTTTGCAGAACGTCAATGCGTTTTAGACTTGAATGAACTCGCCCCGACAAGAAACGACGACGTGCAAAATCATTTACCTCTAAATCAAATCTGTATCGACACGTTAACTCACCGGGAGCAAAGCCAGTTTCATGCCATGAATGTGGGTTAGGTTTCAGAACAAAGTATAAACTTAACCCCTTCCATCCTGAATAGTTTCTACCGATTGAAAAATAAATGTATACAGGCGTATAATGTCATTACCTTTTTTTATGTCCACGATTATGAACGATACAACTGAGAGAGAAAACTCATTGTGACGTGTGTCACTTTGGACTTGGGGTACATGGGCCTGGAAATGTATTTGGGAGGTGCCGGCCTCATGTTCTATATTATTTCCCTGCCCTCTCTTATGTTGAATTCACCTGTAAGGGGTGCAGGGTGTGTGTGTATCTGTGTTATGTATGAATAAAGTTATTGTCTATCATTATGGTCCTTGTCAGGGTTATTCGTCTATTCAGAGAACACAGAACAGCAGAGAAAAGTTGCTGAATTGCCCTGCCATTCGGTGGTTTCATTCGACAGGTTTATTCAGGCGAATCCCATAGGCTTCAATGTTAAAAATATTCCCGTTTTAATTCAATATCTAATAAACCATTTATTACTTTATTCTGCAATAAAAAAGTCTCTTTATAGATTTTTTAGGATCTTTTAGGCATTTTTTGGGATTTTTTGTCTTTTTTTTCTTTTTTCTGTAACAGACCTTTTTATTATCATTCTTTGAATTTTATGTGTAAATTACAGACCTTTTCGTTCAGTAGTTTTTTTGCAAGCAGCGTTTCAATTTTCAAACTTTTCAAGTGTACTGTTTTTCTTTTCAAACCGTTCGTCTGCGTGTCGGCTTTTTCCGGCAGTTGCTCTGCGCTGTGATCCATGGCTGCTCACATTTTTCCGGCGTGTTCGGCTTGGTTTTGCGATGGTTTCTGTGGGTGTTCGGTGAGTATTCTGCGAGTGTTTTGCAGGTTTGCGGCGAGTACTCTATGCACTACGGGGGCCCTGCAGTGCTTGCTGAATACACAGCAGGGTCGGCGAACGAGAATCACCTAATCGCCCCGAAGTGCATGGAGCAAAAAGTCACTGAACGTGCGGTGACTTTTCGGATCTCTTTGAATAACCCTGTGTGGATCTGTTGATATTTGTTGTATATTTGAATAGTTTTGTTAATCTGCTTCGTCAGGCAAACACTGCCCCATTATCTGCTGTTTTAGACAGTAATCTTGTTTACCATCCAGGACTGTCATTGTCCTGTCTTGTCTAGGAATGTAGAGCAACTGTTTCTCTCCTAGTCTAATTATGTCCCAAATTCCTTGAAGCAGAAGGAGCAGTAACATCAGAAACTCTCTCAACATTTTCTGGGGGATGTTTTGTATTTGTAAATAACTCATGTCTCACCTAATAAATAAATAACAGCTTTCTAAAGTGGTCAGACTGCATGGCGCATACCCTCCCGTTCTCCCACCTCCTTCCAGTCCCGTTTACCCCATATTCTTGTGTGAAGCAGAGCGGTTTCTTCTGCCCGAAAAAGCACCCCCCCCCCCCTGTGACGCCACTGCTCAGTCTCACCACATGAGCCTAATTATTTAGGGGGAAAGCGGGAGGGGTATATTTTATATTTATTGTACATTTAAAGGCACAGCATCGCTTACATACACTGTAACTAGATTACTTGTGCATTATAAATAAAAACACATTATAAAACACGCTGCTGTTTTTTTTATCTTTGCTTGAAGTAATCGCACGTAAAAAAGAAAAATTCTATTTGTTTTATTAATTACCCATTTCCATTTTGTGGATTTTTTTCCATGATGCAACATTTACCAAAATCTTATGGTGAGTTTTACTTTGTGGCTGTGCTTTATCTTATACAGGATTTAACAGTTAATGAGGTGGAGGAGAGAGTGTTTAAGGCAGCAGGGGGTGTATTGTGTTCTCCATGCTACCCGTGGTAAGTGCTGACATCCTGAATGTGGTAAAACAGAGAGCTTAAAAGACTTCTATTCTACCCCCTGGTGATGTCCTTTGAATACATCCCACACAATACAATGATGTGAGTCAGTGACTGACCCATTCACTCCATTCTATGTCCAAAGCCACAAAGTGAAGAGTAAGTGTTGGAAAGATACGGGGGGCAGATTACAACACAACAATGGATGCTCCCAGTGCCACATATAGAGGAAAATATCGCACTATAGATGCGCCCAGTGACACATATAGGGGAAAATATCACACAATGGATGCACCCAGTGACACATGTACAGGAAAATATCACACAATGGATGCACCCAGTGACACATGTACAGGAAAATATCACACAATGGATGCGCCCAGTGACACATATAGAGGAAAATATCACACAATGGATGCACCCAGTGACACATGTACAGGAAAATATCACACAATGGATGCACCCAGTGACACATATAGAGGGGAAATATCACACAATGGATACACCCAGTGACACATATAGGAGAAAAATATCACACAATAGATGCGTCCAGTGACACCTAAAGGAAAATATCACACAATAGATGCGTCCAGTGACACCTAAAGGAAAATATCACACAATAGATGCACCCAGTGGCACATATAGAGGAAAATATCACACAATAAGGACATTTCAGTTAGTGGCCCTTTATGTGTTGGAGCTTGTTTAATCTCAGAATTCTCCACATCTCTGTATAGCAATTTATTGTGTTTTATGTATAGTTTGCTTTTAATAAATAAATGATATCAGAGAGTTCTGCTTTAATGGATTTATGTCAGATTTATCAGGAAACGCTGTCACTGCTAGAACATGTCATTAAACAGAAATCTATTTCCTACATTTTTCTTCGTTACTAAAGTGGAACAAAGATGATCTACATGTGTATTATTTTGCTCCTGTCTGAAATAAAATCCAGCTTATTTGTGATTGATCTTGTTTTGCGCGGCCTACAAAACATTTCCTATGGCCTGTAATCAGGGCCGGTGTGGCTGCCTAGAGTGCAGCGCCACCTAGGGCGCATTGCCGGGCAGCCGTGCCCCGGCGCCACGGCGTGCCTGCATCCCACATTCTAAGGCCGGGTGCACACGGGACGTCTTCTGTAACACACAATACGTGCGTTAAAGAAAACCAGCGTTGCACTCGACGCCCGCCACCCCCCTCCTTGCGCGGTCTTCCATAGGAGGATAGCGGAGCCCCGCCGACGTGAATCCTAGCGCATCATTGTCGATGCGCTAGGATTCACGTCGGCGGGGCTCTGCTATCCTCCTATGGAAGATTGCGCAAGGGGGGGTGGCGGGCGTCGAGTGCAACGCTGGTTTTCTTTAACGCACGTATTGTGTGTTACAGAAGACGTCCCGTGTGCACCTGGCCTAAATTGGAGCAGGCACGTTGCATCGGCGCCGCCTCTCACATGATGTGCGCCGCCGCACAGGGCAAGCGCCAGGAGAGACCAAGGATGGGTCTCTGGAAAGGTGTTTTTAGTGAATTCCGGTGAGCGATGGGGGGAGACATAGCCCCAATTGATGTACTGGGGGAGAGGGAGACATAGCCCCAATTGATGTACTGGGGGGAGAGAGAATCGCCCCAATTGATGTACTGGGGGTAGAGAGAGACAGCCCCAATTGATGTACTGGGGGGAGAGAGACATAGCCCCAAATGATGTACTGGGGGAGAGAGACATAGCCCCAATTGATGTACTGGGGGGAGAGATACAGAGCCCCAATTGATGTACTGGAGGGAGACATAGCCCCAATTGATGTACTGGGTGGAGACATAGCCACCAATTGATGTACTGGGGGAGAGAGACATAGCCTCAATTGATGTACTGGGGGGCATAGCCCCAATTGATGTACTGGGTTCATAGCCCCAATTGATGTACGTGGGAGAGAGACATAGCCCAAATTGATATACTGGGGGGCATAGCCCCAATTGATGTACTGGGGGGACATAGCCCCAATTGATGTACTGGGGGGGACATAGCCCCAATTGATGTACGGGGGGCATAGCCCCAATTGATGTACGGGGGTATAGCCCCAATTGATGTACTGGGGGGGACATAGCCCCAATTGATGTACTGGGGGACATAGCCCCAATAGATATACTGGGGAGGGACATAGCCCCAATTGATATACTTGGGGGGACATAGCTACAATTGATATACTGGGGGGCATAGCCCCAAATGATGTACTGGGGGGGCATAGCCCCAATTGATGTACTGGGGACATAGCCCCACTTGATGTACTGGGGGGACATAGCCCCACTTGATGTACTGGGGGGGTATAGCCCCAAATGATGTACTGGGGGCATAGCCCCAATCAATGTACTTGGGGGGGCCTAGCCCCAATTAATGTACTTGGGGGGACATAGCCCCAATCAATGTACTTGGGGGGACATAGCCCCAAATGATATACTGGGGGGCATAGCCCCAATTGATGTACTTGGGGGGACAAAGCCCCAATTAATGTACTGGGGGCATAGCCCCAATAGATAGACTGGGGGGACATAGCCCAAAATGATGTACTGGGGGGCATAGCCCCAATTGATATACTGGGGACATAGCCCCACTTGATGTACTGGGGGGCATAGCCCCAAATGATGTACTGGGGGCATAGCCCCAATCAATGTACTTGGGGGGGCCAGCCCCAATCAATGTACTTGGGGGGACATAGCCCCAAATGATATACTGGGGGACAAATTCCCAATTGATGTACTGGGGGGGACATAGCCCAATAGATATACTGGGGGGGACATAGCCCCAATTGATATTCTGGGGGCATAGCCCCAAATGATGTCCTGGGGGGCATAGCCCCAATAGATGTACTGGGGAGCATAGCCCCAAACGATGTACTGGGTGGGCATAGCCCCAATTGATGTACTGGGGGGACATAGCTCCAATAGATATACTGGAGGGACATAGTCCCAATTGATATACTGGGGGGACATAGCCCAAAATTATGTACTGGGGCATAGCCCCAAATGATATACTGGGGGCATAGCCCTAATTGATGTACGGGGGACAAAGCCCCAATAGATGTATTTGGTGGGACATAGCTACAATTGATATACTGGGGGGGTGACATGAAATAAATTGATATACTGTGGGGGGTGACATGAAATAAATTGATATATACTGTGGATAATATGAAATACAATTGATATACGGGGGGTAGTAAGATGACAATTGATATGCTGGGGGTTGAATATCCTATCAGTACGTTACAGTGAGTTTTATTGCTGTGGAGCTCTGTGATACACTCATACACAATGCACATTACTGGGAGTTTTATTGCTACATACCCTCGGGGTGAAGGGGATATATGGCTATGTATATGAACATAATATGGCTGTGTTTGTAAATGCATGTATTTGTCTATAAACTGGCTGCTGTGCATAAAATTCTGCACCTGACCTTTGTCGCAGTCCATCATTGCCCCCTTATACTGCATCCAAAAGGCTGGTATTGCTCCTAGAATCGCCACATTATCTGCTGCCTGCACTGCACAAAGTAAGAATGACAGAGAGCGTCTTGGCAGCATTGTGAGGTACAGGTAGGAGACTAAATATTGGTGCGGGGCAGCAAGAGGTTAAACTCTACTCAAATTTTACCCCCTTTTTTCCTTTTAACCTCTTTGCTGCTGGCGACGTGCTAAGCCTATGTCACACATTACTGAGAGGTTTATTGCTGTGGAGCTCTGTAATGTGCAGTGTGTCAGTAATGTACAGTATCTTTTAAAGTGATCGGCAGTTGTCAAACTCTGGGCTCTGCTGGGCATGTGAAACTCTGGGCTCTGCTGGGCATGTGAAACATTGGGCTCTGCTGGGTATGTGAAACACTGGGCTCTGCTGGGCATGTGAAACACTGGGCTCTGCTGGGCATGTGAAACACTGGGCTCTGCTGGGTATGTCAAACACTGGGCTCTGCTGGGTGTGTGAAACTCTGGGCTCTGCTGGGTATGTGAAATGGTTTGGTTTCGTTAAGAAAAATACAGTTAATTTATATTTGTTTAATAGTTAATTTAAAATTCTTTAATACAGTTTATATTTATTTTACCTTTACTAGTGGTGCTTTTCAAACTTTATTCTTGAAAAAAGAAAGAAATTTATCAATTTCATGTTGTGTCACTCTGTTTTGGGGGGGATGCAAGTAGCTGGTCTTGCCTAGGGCGCAAATTAGTCTAACACCGGCAGGGTGTGGGAATTGTATCGCCCGACGCCCAGGACATGAAGATCCGGGCGCCGGGCAAGTAGTTTTATTTGATATTTCAGTCCGGCGGGCTAGAAGCCCTGCGGACTTAATTCCAGGGACGCCCCCTATAACGGAAGCCAGCATTGAGCTGGCTTGCCAGCATCTGAGGGGCTGGGGTGGCTGTCCTAACACTCTAACGGCATTCGGACAGGCCCCAGCAGCTTACCGCGTTTCATACCATCTAGCGAGCGCCGTGTGCAAAGTCTTCCAGCGGCCACTCATTGGGAGCCCCCAGGCGCGATCTCGCAAGTATACACACACATGGCTGCCTACAGTGTTAGATAGATATATCTATCAGCCCTGTGTGTGTGTATTTACATACATAAACATTGCAGCCCTGTGTGTATACACACACATTGTATGTGTAGCGCTCACTCCCGGAGGAGCTGCTGAATTTAACCTCGGGTTAGTCTCACCGCACTAGGGAATAAATATACACCAGCACTGTTGTGGATTTTATAGATTATATACTTTATATATGCTGCTTTATTGGGATCAGTAATGTGAATACGGTATATGAACGACAGGATTTCGTAATGCGAGAAAAACACTCGGCGGCAAAAGGAAAGTTTAACCCCTTCGTTTCTGGAGTGTAAGTCCCGTAAAAGTAATGTGTGTGGGCGATTCAGGTACCCGGGTATTATATTCAACTGGCCAGTGAATGGATTGAGCAATTCTTCGACTAGTCACATTGGGGCCCTGTAGCGTGCTTTGTTTAAACTTGTACTGTGGCCTGGAAGGCCTCTCACCCATCCCCTAGACAATCTGTTCCGCTGTCCGATCAAGGATCTCTCTCTGTTTGATTATACTGGAACTCTGTGCCACCGGATCCGCTTCTCCTGCTTGTCCGATTTCGATAACGAGAATTACGGCCTACCGCCTGCACTCCCAGTAGATCATCGCGTTCTCCTCACTCGGGGTCCAAACTGGAACGTTGTGTCTGCGCAAAACCTCTCAGCGATATGTGGATAGGTCTCCGCCAGCACTGTCTCTGATTCACAGCACCCGCAAGGCAGCTCCTGCTCTCCGACCTGGTCTCAATCTCTGGCAGTCTCACGTGTGTCTTCCACCTTTCGTCGCTCGGCTCCCACTGTCTCTCCTTCGCGGGAGGCTGCGGATGTCCTTCGCTCTCTGTCCCACTCACTTCCTGTATGCACCGCTAAGCATGATGGAAAACGTAGGGGGCAATGATGGACTGCGACAAATTGGGCATAGGGCTTCCTAATTGGGCAGACTAGATGGGCCGAAAGGTTCTTATCTGCCGACATTTTTCTATGTTTCTAGTTCCGTTTACCCAGCATAGTCCATTATGCCTCTGTCTCCCCCTGGTGGCCATAATAAGTAAATGCAGCAGAACACAGTCTTTTTAAAGCAGCGCTACATATGTATACACACAGGGATGCAATGTGTATGTATGTAAATACACACACACAGGGCTGATGTATATATATATACACACATTGCAGCCCTCAGTGTGTGTATATACATACATTGCAGTCCTCAGTGTGTATAATTATATACACTGAGGGCTGCAATGTATGTATATACACACACCGAGGGCTGCAATGTGTGTGTATGTATACATACTGAGTTTTGAAGTGTGTGTATATATATACACACACACACACCTGCAATGTTTGTATATATACAGAATTCTGAAATGTGTGTGTTTATATATACACACACTTCAAAACTCAGTATGTATACACACACAGTGCAACCCTCAGTGTGTATGTATGCATTTATATACATATATATGTATACACACACTGCAGCCCTGCGTGTGTATTTACATACATACACATTGCAGCCATGTGTGTGTATACATACATACAATGTGTATGTATACACACACGGTACATACATGTGTATATATGTAAATACACACACACAGGGCTGCAATGTGTATATATACATATATATATACATAGATACACACAACAAAATAGTGTTTAAATAAAGGTCTTTATTCATCACAAGTGTAGCGATGTGTTTAAAAAGACTGTTCTGCTGCATTTACTTGCAATGGCCACCAGAGGGAGACAGAGACCATGGAAAGTTATGCTGGACAAACACAAGGCACTAAACTACCTTTTCCATGATGCTTTGCGTAAGGACAGGAAGTGAGTGTGTAGGAAAGGAAAGGCATCACCAGCCTCGTGGAAAGCATGCTCAGAGTGAGCTGGGAGCTGAAAGGAGAAGGAAGCAGGCCGAGCTGTGGAGGATCGTGACCAGGCCAGAGCGCAGGGGCTACCTCGCTGGTGCTGGGGGATCGGGACAGTGACCCTGCAGAGACCTGTCTATACCCACGCTACGATCAAGGCAAGCAGAGGACCCGAGTGAGGAGTACCGCAAGTCCATTGGATGGGAGAGCAGGCGGTAGCTGGAGAAGTCCGGGTGGGAGCAAGGAAAGCCAGACAACGGATCCACTAGCCAGTATCACAGCCAGGCATTAAGCGGAGAGACGTCCTGGGTCAGCGGAGCCTTGGTGATCGAGCGGATGGGTGAGAGGCCTCCAAGGCCGGTTTATAAAATCAAGAAAGCACGCTGCTGTTTGTTTCCAAAACCCACAGGGCCCCAACTTGACTAGTCGAAGACATCGTTATAAGTAATTCACTGGCCAGTTGAATAGTACCCGGTACCATATACACACACGTACACACCCTTTACATTCCGGGACTTAACCTGTGCGGGACTCATTTGTTACGAATCGGAACAGGGGTTAAAGATACGTTCCGAATATATTTTTCTCTTTTCCGCTGCGCGTTTATCGTAATACGAAGAGATTGTATTTTTGGGTTTCGCTACGTGTCCCTTTTTCGAATATTCGTGCAACTGCATTTCTTTTATGTTCGGTTACGAATATTATATTTTCCGAAATACGACGCCTCGTGTTTCGGTTCTTTTCCGCTACGCGTTTTACCGCAATACGAAAGTACTGTAATAATATCTGTGAATACCGTATCTCAACATCTGCCTATTATTTTAGTAAACTATTTAAATGATAAAAATCCACAACGGTGTTGGAGTATATTTATTCCCTAGTGCGGGGAGACTGACCCGTGGTTCATTTTCAGCGGCTCCTCCGGGAGTGAGCGCTACACATGTATCTGACGCTGCCTCTATAGGCTGTTATGAATAAAGACCTCTATTTAAACACTATTTTGTTGTGTGTATCTATGTATATATATATGTATATATACACATTGCAGCCCTGTGTTGTAGCCGGACAAAAACAGATTCACTTTCAAGACGGCGCCGGACCGGGCACAAGTAAGGATTGTCAGAACACGAGTGTCTTCAGGAAAGGCAAACTTTATTGTGTCGTCACACAAGTGCCCACACAGGATTGAATCGCAAAGAGTGAGCCCCCCTTTTCACCCGTGCAAGGGATCTTATACCCAAAAATACGTAATTAGGTACATCCCAGTTAGCCCACCTCCCAATGACACTTTATTCCACCCTACGTGGGTTAATACCTCCCTTTGGCTAATACAAAGACATTCCATTAATTGGCCGTAAATTGGCAAACTTTGTGTTAGTTTCAGTAAATCATAATTAATTGCTCTTACTGTTCCGGGCTGCGCCCTCCTCCCTTGCGCCTACAATCACTTGTTACAGAGGGCACCTGGCCTGATCTCTATACTTCTTTGTCTTTTTGCGGGCCCCAACGACTTTGGAGTATCTACTTCGCTTTTCTCCTCCGTGCCAGGAACAGCAGAGATCTTTCATAAGGCTTTAATTGCTTTTTCTGCTAATCTAAACACATTCCTAAATTTCTACGTATACCTCATTCTAGTTTCAGCTACAAACCTGCCTAGTTATATACAAGTGAACCAATATTCTGAACAAGATGGCCGCCTGTGTACAATGGCGGCCATCTTCCAGCCTATTTCCACTTCATTCCCCCCTTGGCTCAAGTGTCAGGATCTTTTCCTGGCACTTGTAGCCATTACACTCCACTATTCTGAAACTCCTTGTACTGGGGGGGTTTCTTTCACTGGGAACATACCCTGTGGAATTATCAGTGGTATCTTCTGTGTTTGTGTAGGTGTCAGTGCTGTCTTGCACAGTGGCCATAAACATAGCTTTATGCGGTATATCAGTATCCTTATGATCAAGATCACCACTATCATGAGTATCATGGATCCAATCTGTGAGATAAATCTCAAGATGGAATCAAACCATTCTCCCATTGCTCCAAACCCACGGAGCGGATTCCAGCCTTCGGCAGCAATCCTCCTGGCTATACCCTGCAACTGTGCTACCTTCTCTTGGTGATCTTGAATTACCTGGTAATAATCTGGGACTTCATGTGTAGTGTTTCTGATGAAGGTGCAACATTCATAGTGCATTGTCATTTCACACAATCCATTCAAGGCCGCACTGATCTGCTCAAGCGCCATATCATATATCATCTGCACCTTTCGTAACTTACGCATTTCCAGATTCAGCAGCTGGATATCCATACTGGTTCTATTCAGAATCTCATCCATCAGATTGACATAGCTATTCAATCTCCTCATCATCTCTCTTCCCCATCCAGTCCATGCTGGCAACCATGTCCATATTCGATCCATCTTCGCGAACAACTTTTTCTTTGGTCTTTCAAACACCAGTGGGTACCTAGGGTGTAGTTCTGTGTCTGTGTTTGTGTCTTCTCCCCTTAGTCTCTGGATTGGGACCAGCTTAGCCAAATAACACATTCCCGTTATTGTTGGTGGTACCCATGTGTAACACACCCTTTCACAGCACACCTGGTACCCTTCTTTCACTATAAATGGTGATGAATGTAGTGTTCCCTTTGATATCTCTATCGCAAGTTGTCTCAGCCGTCTTATCATATCCACTGCACCCTGCCTCCCATTGGTCACATTCCTAATCACCGCCTCTTGGTCTCTAGTGAGTTGCCTGCATCGTATGTATAAATAATTCGCCTTTTGTCCTGTTTTGAATATGTAAATGTATGATGTCCAGTTGAACTGACTTGAGTTACATAACCCACTCTCGTTATTTGTTTCTTTATCTGGTCCTAGTTGAAAACACCATTCTGGTGGATACACTGGTCCTATTATGGGGTACCCGGGACTGAATGATTCTGTCTTTTCCCTTGGTGCATCGACAGCATGTATTGTGACATTCCCTGATACAAACATACTCAAATTCATTGGAACAGAGGCAAATGGTATATGAATTGTCTCTGGGTGCAGTCTACTACACACCCAGCATGCGGTTTGCCCAGACTTTTTAGCATAGTCATATTTGAATTGCACAAGTAAATGTCCTCTTGGGTTGGTTCTAGATAGCGCCTCTTGTTTTTGTCTCCACATGGTACGGTTCTCCATCACCGGGTGCGTACCATTCCAGATATGGGAAATATCTACTTTCCCCACATTGCCCGTACAATTAGAGCATGCTTCACGCGAGAGTCCATAAATCAAATTAGCAAGATATAAAATCAGCACTACAAATGCCCCGAATGTCAGAATTCCTTGGGCAATTCTTTTCACAGTCACATAAACTTAATCCTTCCCCACCGGAATTTCAAAAGTAAAAAACATTTCTGGATAATCTAGGGTGGGGGCTGGGCCCCTAAAAAGCACCCTGTGGGTATCCCCCGTTGGCGGGTGGTCAGGACCTGTGCCCATCAAAACACCCACTTGTTGATCCTCTGTATTATCTGGGTTAGGATCATTTAGGTGCTCATGGCTGTGGTCTTTGTTAGCTTCAGCCTTAGCGGGTTGGTCTCGTTGGTAACGACCTTCCATGCTGGTTCAGGACTGGCTGCAGCTGCTTTCACTCTGGAGTGATGTATCCACGGGACCACCTCGGCAACCTTTACTGCTGTGGGGGTTGATAACAGGACAAGATAAGGACCTTTCCATTTTGGACCTAGTGGATAATTTTTCCACTCTTTTACTCATACTGAGTCACCCGGACAATACTTATGCAGTGAAGGATACAGAAAATACGGTATATTATCCCCCACCCAAGTATTTAATTTCTGCATTGATTTACCCAGCATTACTATCTGATCATTTAGTTTAGTTTCTCTCAATGCCCGAAGGTCCCCCCTTAGTTCATTAATTAGAGGGGTTGGCTGTCCAAACATAAGTTCGTACGGACTTAGCTTCAATTGGGGGGTTGGTCTGCACCTAATGTGCAAAAGGACTATCGGCAGCAAGTCCAACCAGCTCAATGACGTCTCTTGGCACAGTTTGGACATCAAAGTCCTTAGGGTACAGTTCATTCTTTCAACTTTTCCCGAACTTTGGGGCCTGTAGGCGGTATGTAGCTTCCAGGTGATGCCCAGTAGCCGGGCAAGTTGTTGCAAACAGTTCTGGATAAATGCAGGGCCATTGTCCGACCCTATCTCGAGTGGAAGTCCGTAACGTGGTATTATTTCTTTCATCAGGCTCTTTACCACTTCTGTAGTCTTTTCAGTTCTCGTTGGGAAGGCTTCTACCTATCCTGTCAAAGTGCACACCATCACTAGTAAATATTTGTATCCTTTGCAGGGTGGCAGCACTGTAAAGTCTATTTGTAATGATGCCATTGGGGATAGCCCGATGGGCCTGTTCTCAAAATAACAAATCTTGTCTGTCTTGTGAATCTCTTACTGCTGGTATGAAAAAGTTCATTGCACTTTTTTTCATTCTTGGCAGTCTGTTCTTGATAAGGATCTCCTTGAGAAAGAACCTCACCAGTGGGACTTGATATTCTTCTGCTCCCAATTCTCCCAGACTGTGCAGTATTCGTGTGATTCGTAGATTATTGTGAGGATTGATTGTCAAATTTTCAAAACGTGACGCGAAATTTTCTGCTCGTTCAACTTCAGTTATTTCTTTGTCTTCCTCCTCCCCCACTATTTTTACGCCGAAGAATTTCAGCATCATCTTGTAGGCTCTGCGCAGTCTTTGCTGGACTTCTGAGGTGTTAACCATTAGGCGTGTCTCTTGCGGATTTAGGGGAGTAGAGTAGAAATTTCGGCCTTGTGTCCGAGTTGGGAAAAACCACTGGATGTAATCATGATTGAGTTCTAACAGTTCATAATCATCTTGCCATTTGTGCAGTATTATTTCAATGAACTCGCCGTGGGGTTCAAACTTTGTCAAATTCATATAGAACTCGTAATTTGGCATGGAAGGTTGAGGTTCTTGCTTGCAGATCAGTACTTTAGCTTGATCTTCTGTTGGCGGTGGCGGTTTTGCAGCTGCTCTTGCAGCCTGGTCCGCGCGTCTGTTACCTTTTGGAATTTCATCATGGCCTTTTTGGTGACCACGGCAGTGCATGATGCTGACAGCACTTGGTTTCTATACTGCTTCCAGGAGGGCCGCGATTTCAGCTGCATATTTGATTTGTTGTCCTGAAGATGTAAGTAGGCCTCTCTCTTTGTAGAGTGCACCATGTGCATGGACTGTCATAAAGGCATACTTGGAATCTGTGTAGATATTTACTTTTTTTGCCTTCAGAGATTTCAAGGGCTCTGGTTAAAGCTGTTATTGCGGCCAATTGTGCAGATGTATAGCCTGGCAATGGCTTTGCTTCGATGACTTCTTCTGATGAGACTACTGCATAGCCGGAGACTTTCTTCCCATCATCCATGTAGTTGCTTCCATCAGTGAAATAGCTGTAAATCGTATTTGTCTAGGGGTACGTCTTTCAAATCCGGCCTGTTACTGAACCAGTAACCTCCTTTCACATCCAGTAGAGCCTTAACAGCGTGGGGCACCTTGACATGAAGAACTTGTCCAAAGGTCAGCTTGTCTGCTTCTGCTATCAGCATTGCGGTGGCAGCCACTGCTTTCAGGCATGGGGGTAGGCCGCAGGCCACAGGGTCGAGTTGCTTGGAGAGGTAGGCCACAGGCCTCAGCCATGAGCCAAAGGTCTGGACCAATACTCCTGTTGCTGTTTGATTATGTTCATGCACGAACAGCTGGAAGGGTTTGCTGTGATCTGGCAGGCCCAGTGCAGGAGCTTCCATCAGCAGAGTCTTTAATTTCTGGAACGCTGCTGTTTGCTCTTCTTTCCAATGAAAGGGATCTTGTTCCCCCCCCTTCGTGGCCTGATGAAGCGGCTTGGCAATATCTGCGAAGTTGGGGATCTACAGGCGGTAGAAGCCTGCAGCTCCCAGGAACTCACGGATTTGCCTCCTGGTCTTTGGTTGGGGTATGCGGCATATCGCTTCTTTTCTTTCTGCCCCCAGTGCACGTTTGGTACCTGTTAACTGGAATCTCAGGTATTTTACACTGTGTTTGCATATTTGTGCTTTCTTTTTAGAAACTTTGTAACCTGCTAGGCTTAGCAGATATAGCAGGGCTTTTGTAGCGGATAAACAGTTTTTTTCTGTGGGGGAAGCCAGTAATAAATTATCAACATATTGGAGTAACACTACTTTGTCTGGCTGAGCGTTGAAGGCAAGGAGATCTTGGCTAAGCGCGCACCCGAAAATCGTGGGCGAATTTTTTTGAAACCTTGAGGGAGGCGCGTCCACGTCATTTGATGGCGCGCCCCCGTGGTAGACTCTTCCCACTGAAATGCAAAAAGGGGCTGGCTTGCTGGAGCCAGGCGGATGCAAAAGAAAGCGTCTTTTAAATCAAGCACTGTGTAATATTTTGTATCTCCGGGAATTAATGCCAGCAAATTGTATGGATTAGGAACCACAGGGTGTAGTGTTACTGTGGCCTCGTTGACAGCTCGTAAATCTTGGACAGGGCGATACTCTTGTGTCCTCTCTTTCAAAACTGGCAATAGGGGTGTGTTCCATAGTGACACGCAGAATTTTAACATACCGTGATCTTTAAATCTTTGTAAATGTATTTGTATATTCTGCTTGGCTTTCTGTGGGATATGATATTGTCTTAGAGCCACCGGTGTTGCGCCGGGCTTTAATTCAACTAATCTGGGCGGGTTTTCCTCCACCCACACCTCAGAAATTCCAAGGAGTAGTGTGTGCGGGGACAGCTGGCAGAGTAGGTGCTGTACGCCATTCTTTCTCCCTTAGCATAACTACTGCAATTTTCACAGATTGGGGGTTATGGCTGGCTGGATTATGCTGCCGAGCAGAGCTGCCACTCTCGGGCAGGTTTAATTGAGCGTGACCCCCGGGAAGGAACGTAATTTGGGCTTGCAATTTGCAAAGGATATCCCGCCCCAGGAGCTGGATGGGGCATTCGGGCATATACATATACACATTGTATAAACAATATTCTCAGAGATCTTTTCTCGTAGCCCAAAACAGATTTTTAATACCACATTAAAAAAAAAAAAAATAAATAAACCATTCCATTGTCATAAGACCACTCCCAACATTTCATAACAATAAAATAACCATTCCATCAAAAATCAAACAAGAACATACCTTTTAGAGACAGTAAAGAAAAACTACTTTAATTATTTCTCGAATTATTTTTCTTTTAATATTAATTTTCTAACCGTTTCATATATTTCAAATTTTATATTTTGGTAGACAATATTGTATATTATTACGTACTTATTATTGTTTGTGTGTAACAATATAAAAACCAGGACTCCCCTTTTTTTTTTTATTTAATTCTAGCTCTGAACAAAACTAAAACTTTCGGAATAATATCAACACAAAATATAAACATATATCTTGCACTCAACAGACTTCAGACAAATATTCTATTGTAACACACATTAAAATTAGCCAAGCATAGTAATCCTTTTTCTCTATTTCTTTTTACTTTGAATTCGCTGCACAGATACACAAAGGGTTATTCTTTCCAGCTATCAGAGAGCAAAGAAAAACAAACGGACTCCCTCCCCCTTCCCCCTCGCAAACAGTCTGTCAGAAAGGAGGGGGCCTATACACCAGGGAAGAGAGGAAAGAAAAAAAAAAACAAGTACGAAACTCAATCTTACTACCTCTCAGTCATTCCTACTTTTAATTGAACAGTTTAATAGATCAATTATAAACACAATCGGACAAAATCAGTCCGAATCACACACACAAGCCATACAGCACCACAATCATCTCACTCCGTAAATTATTAATTAATTTATATATGCTCCCATCGGGCATCTCAATCTTTCCTGGTGGAGCCTCTCTATCCCCTCCACCCGCTGCGCCCTGCTCTTCTTCCACAGTCACACGGGACGGAGCAGAGGGAGCTGACCGAGACACAGCAGCTGCCCGCTCCCCCTTCTCCGCCCGCGCAACCGTGGCACTCAAAACTTCTCTGGCTGCCCCATAACATGATGGATAGGATGGGGGCAAAACATCACTCTCTTCCGGTTGTTCTACTAACACCGCTCTCTCTCTCTTCATTATTTAGGGGGTCCTGCTTCTTATTTCTCCCCGCTATCATTATAAAATAACTCTTGTTTTTAATACAATATCTCCATATATCTATATACGGGTACTGTTCAGGATGTCCGTACTGCTCTGTGACTTGGGAATGTACCTTCTGTACCAACTCCGGGTCCATTGACCCCTGCTCTGGCCATCCTGGGACTAATAACGGCCACACAACTGTACACATTATTTTTAACTTCTCTTTTGTCAATTCTACACCATAATCATGAGTTTTATATAATGCTTCGAAATTCCGCACCATATATTCTAGGGGCGTCTCACCCTCCTTCACCTTCTTGGGCTTAGATGACCCGTTACCCATTATTACTCTTGAAAACAGTACTCTTTGCAATACAGATATATTATTTCAACAACAGTTAAAATCTACAGTCTGATACTTCAGTCAACAATTCATCCGTGTCTGCAGGCGCTTCCCCCTTCAGTAGCCGTCTGCAGTCGCCTGAGCCGGAAATGTACGTTCGGGGTCAAAACTCGTATTTGCTTCCTCGCGGAGCGAGTAGGCGCACGTTCACTCACAGCACTCGAGTCAATTCATTCACAACACATACCGTATCAGATGCTTTCATCACATAACAGAACAACAGAACATAGGCACTTCAACTCTTTCTACTAGCCGAGGGTGCTCATTCCCTCCTCTGTGGCTCCTTATACCCCGTAATTTGAACTCTAACTCTTGACTGCTTGTGACTATGTGCACCCCGTTCTATATCTCTACTGCCGTCTGCAAATCCAATTTGCCTTATGGGTAATCTCACCCACCCGGCACCACTATCTCTGCAGCTACCGCTGGCTCCACTATGAGCCCTTTTCACTACACGACATGCACACTAGCACTGACTCAGGCTCTCAGCCCAGTCACAGAAAATCCCTCCTCCTTTCCCTTTTACCCACGTGGCGAAGCTCTGTTTACAAACACTGACTAATGACTTATGCAACTCCACATGGCTACCTTTTCCCTCTCTTACAGAACTATCCTTTGGTTGGCATTCAATTCCCCCGAATCCAGACACCCGCTAGCCACTCTGGCTCCTTAGCAATGTCAGCGCTATCAGCGGCGGGCTAGATATGCCAACGGGACGGTGGCCATCGCGTCCCCTTATCCGTCTATCTCAGTCGGACGTTTCCCTTAGATACCGGTATCTCCTTCAGACATACAAAACATAGAAGACACGTTACCTATCGCCGGCGCTGCTTGCTGTTTCCTCAGACTCAGTGGTGTCCCAGTTCCCGGGTCAGGGGTCCGTTTGGGACGAGACGAGGTCCACTGAACAGGAAATCCTGCTTGGCGCCTGCAGATGTCAGCTCACCTTCAACGGACGCCCAACCATCGGGATTCTCGCACCCGCTGCAGTCAAGCACCGCACTGTGTTCACAGCAGCCCGTTACTGTGTGCCCGGAAAGGGCCCGTATCCCGGCTCACGAGCCCCCAAAAATGTAGCCGGACAAAAACAGATTCACTTTCAAGACGGCGCCGGACCGGGCACAAGTAAGGATTGTCAGAACACGAGTCTCTTCAGGAAAGGCAAACTTTATTGTGTCGTCACACAAGTGCCCACACAGGATTGAATCGCAAAGAGTGAGCCCCCCTTTTCACCCGTGCAAGGGATCTTATACCCAAAAATACGTAATTAGGTACATCCCAGTTAGCCCACCTCCCAATGACACTTTATTCCACCCTACGTGGGTTAATACCTCCCTTTGGCTAATACAAAGACATTCCATTAATTGGCCGTAAATTGGCAAACTTTGTGTTAGTTTCAGTAAATCATAATTAATTGCTCTTACTGTTCCGGGCTGCGCCCTCCTCCCTTGCGCCTACAATCACTTGTTACAGAGGGCACCTGGCCTGATCTCTATACTTCTTTGTCTTTTTGTGGGCCCCAACGACTTTGGAGTGTCTACTTCGCTTTTCTCCTCCGTGCCAGGAACAGCAGAGATCTTTCATAAGGCTTTAAATGCTTTTTCTGCTAATCTAAACACATTCCTAAATTTCTACGTATACCTCATTCTAGTTTCAGCTACAAACCTGCCTAGTTATATACAAGTGAACCAATATTCTGAACAAGATGGCCGCCTGTGTACAATGGCGGCCATCTTCCAGCCTATTTCACTTCAGTGTGTGTGTATTTACATACAAATTATCAGGACAAGTAGATCGTCCTGAGGGACAAGTAGATTGGACTACTGCTTAGTCCGTTGGACAAGTAGATTTTTTTTAAATTTCCACAAACCTGACCGGCCCTGCCTGTAATACCGGAGCGCCCCCACTCTGAGCTGGGAGGTTCTCCTTAGAGACGCCCCTATTCTCATGCACAGCGTCAGTTCACAATGAGCCGTTTCGACAACAGCTTTTGCCTGGGACCAAGCGAAAGTGAATGTTGCGTTTGTCACAGGGCCGGATTTACTATCGGTCAAAGCAGGCATCGTCCTACATGTGTCCATCGTGGGGGGGGGCACTTTGCTCTGGAAAATTAGAAATGTTATTTATTTATTTTTAAATTTTATATTATTTTTTATTTATTTCACACAGCAGGCGCCGCCTTCGTTGGACACTCTTCTCTGTAAACGTATAAATAATGTAAGAATTAAATTGTTGTTGGTAGAGATATTTTTTCTTTTAGTTTTGGAGAGCAAGGCACCCCCACCCCCTGTGGTGGACCCCTTTCTCTGTAAAACTAAAACCTGTAAAACCAAACAAATATAAATCTTTTAATTTATTTATATAAGATTTAACAGATTATATAAAGTCTATATAAATCTGGGCAGGAATAGGCTTGAGTGAGATTTGAGTGACATGACCACAGACGGTTTGCATCGCTTGATCTATAGATAGGAACAAACTGACCAATACAAGCTTCTATACTGGCTTATGCTGCAGATTTGTTTTTGGAAGCTCCGCCCACTAAACAGCTCAATTACCTGAAAAAAGCTCCACAGCAATAAACATTACTGTGAGTTTTATTGCTGTGGATTCTGTGACACGCTCATACACACCGCACATTACTGTGAGTTTTATTGCTGTGGATTTGGTGATATGCTCATACACCGCACATTACTGTGAGTTTTATTGCTGTGGAGCTCTGTAGTACGCTGATACACACTGCACATTACTGTGAGTTATTTTGCTGTAGAAGTTTGGTAACAAAATTAAAGCCCCACCAGGGGAAGAGATCATAAAACATATAATTTATTATGTGAAAAAATAAAATTAGAAAACGTGTTCAGACAATTCTCTGAAAGGGGTAATTGAAAGAATTCAGGAAAAGTCAGTTTCTAGTTTTAATTTCCATTTTATACCTTGGATTGATTGACGGGTAGCGCTTCGGTTATACAAAACTAAGGCTAGGGACAGATGAGCGCATTTTCTGCAGCCACCGTCAAAATGTACGTCGATGCGTGCGCACGCATTTTTTCACGGAATACGCTTAAGTGGTCAGACGATGCGCAATTCTGGACGTATTTCATGACGATGGGGTGAAAAGAAGTCTAGGGAAATCCGGCTGTTTGAACGTTATGTTGGCCGCACACTAGCAGCGTCTGACATCTCCTAATCACGCACACACGCTGCCATGCGGCCGCAGCGCACTCTGTACGTCAGTAGCAGCGGTTTCACGTTCTGATAAAAATGCGTTCATTTGCTGGTTGCGTGGTGTCGGCGCACTTTCGTACGCACGTACTGCGTATATTGGCCGTCATTGGCCGTTATGTGCTGCTACTGCCGCCGTGATTTAGTGCGCCTGCACGCGCGTTCCGACTGCCCCACTCTGACCCTAGCCTTAATCTCAATCAAATCGATCAATTAACCATGGGTAAAGTTAATTCATGTAAGTCACTAGATTGCTGATTGAAAGAATTTAATAATACCGGTCTTAGTACAAGATCCTGTATTTTTAAAGCAGTCGGAAGAAAATGCGTTATTTTATTCATTAATACAGATTTATTATGTTCCAATAATTAGTTTAACTTAACACCTTTATTACATCCACCATTGCAAACACACTATATAAGTGATCCCTTCATGCAGGTTAAAGATCATACACAATGCACATTACTGTGAGTTTTATTGCTGTGGATTCTGTGATACGCTCATACACACCGCACATTACTGTGAGTTTTATTGCTGTGGATTCTGTTGCTATTGTGTATTTTTGGTGATATTTTACATACACACAACACTTTTTTGCTGTGGATTCCGTTATACATTCATATACAATACACATTACTGTGATTTTTATTGCTGTGGATTCTATGATACGCTCATACACACCGCACATTACTGTGAGTTTTATTGCTGTGGATTCTGTGATACACTCATACACACTGCACATTACTGTGAGTTTTATTGCTGTGGATTCTGTGATACGCTCATACACACCACACATTACTGTGAGTTTTATTGCTGTGGATTCTGTGATACGCTCATACCGCACATTACTGTGAGTTTTATTGCTGTGGATTCTGTGATACGCTCATACACAGCGCACATTACTGTGAGTTTTATTGCTGTGGATTCTGTGATACGCTCATACACACTGCACATTACTGTGAGTTTTATTGCTGTGGATTCTGTGATACGCTCATACACACCGTACATTACTGTGAGTTTTATTACTGTGGATTCTGTGATACGCTCATACACACCGCACATTACTGTGAGTTTTATTGCTGTGGATTCTGTGATACGCTCATACACACCGCACATTACTGTGTGTAACAGGGATACAAATACACAATTAACTCCTGAAGGGAGAATACTTTATGGCTGAGCTCCTCAGTATCGGGTGATGTTTCACAGTTTGGTGTTTGAGACAAACCTCTTCCTGAACACAAAGAACTACTAGAGTGGAGTTCAAAACACAGGAGACAATTCCCAACATTAAAGTGTCTCCAGCTCAGGTCACTAAACCCGTTCACTTACTGCTGGAGACAATATAATGGTCACAGAGTTAGTCTTTAGTGTTTGGAACTCTACTAGAGGGTTTGCTGTGGAGGATGGGTTTGCACAGACAGGAAGTTCCCTGGGAGAGAAGCCTTTGTTCATAGCAGAGAGCTCAGTGCTGAAAGGAGGATCCAGGCGGCAGGTCAGAGCTGCCTTTATGTCTCTTAATATACAAATTTCCAGTAATATTTATATATTATACTTTTTCGTAAACATCAATAAGGAAAATATATAAGTTGCTTCCTGCAAAGCAAACACATTGTAAAGCTGCGCTGTCTTGGGTTTAGAACTCTGGTTGTGGCTGCAGCTCAGTATAGATATATTATTTATAAATATAGAAAGAGCTCAGGATCCTCTAATTCCCCGTATACTCATATATAGAGCTCAGGATCCGCTAATTCCCCTTATACTCATATATAGAGCTCAGGATCCTCTAATTCCCCGTATACTCCTATATAGAGCTCAGGATCCTCTAATTCCCCGTATACTCATATATAGAGCTCAGGATCCTCTAATTCCCCTTATACTCATATATAGAGCTCAGGATCTGCTAATTCCCCGTATACTCATATATAGTGCTCAGGATCCTCTAATTCCCCGTATACACATATATAGAGCTCAGGATCCGCTAATTCCCCGTATACTCATATATAGAGCTCAGGATCCGCTAATTCCCCGTATACTCATATATAGAGCTCAGGATATGCTAATTCCCCCTGTATACTCGTATATAGAGCTCAGGATCCTCTAATTCCCCGTATACTCATATATAGAGCTCAGGATCCGCTTATTCCCCGTATACTCATATATAGAGCTCAGGATCCGCTAATTCCCCGTATACTCATATATAGAGCTCAGGATCCGCTAATTCCCCGTATACTCATATATAGAGCTCAGGATCCGCTAATTCCCCGTATACTCATATATAGAGCTCAGGATCCACTAATTCCCCGTATACTCATACAGTCAGGTCCAGAAATATTGGGACATGGACACAATTCTAACATCTTTGGCTCTATACACCACCACAATGGAGTTGGGATGAAACAAACACAATGTGCTTTAACTGCAGACTGTCAGCTTTAATTTGAGGGTATGTACATCCAACTCAGGTGAACGGTGTAGGACTTAACAGCAGTTTGCAGATGTGCCTCCCACTTGTTAAGGGACCAAAGGTAATTGGACAGAATAATAATCATAAATCAAACTTTCCCTTCTTAATACTTGGTTACAAATCCTTTGCAGTCTGGAACGCATAGACATCACCAGACGCTGGGTTTCATCCCTGGTGATGCTCTGCCAGGCCTCTACTGCAACTGTCTTCAGTTCCTGCTTGTTCTTGGGGCATTTTCCCTTCAGTTTTGTCTTCAGCAAGTGAAATGCATGCTCAATGGGATTCAGGTCAGGTGATTGACTTGGCCATTGCATAACATTCCACTTCTGTCCCTTCAAAAACTCTTTGGTTGCTTTTGCAGTATGCTTTGAGTCATTGTCCATCTGCACTGTGAAGCGCCGTCCATTGAGTTCTGCAGCATTTGGCTGAATGTGAGCAGATAATATTGCCCGAAACACTTCAGAACTCATCCTGCTGCTTTAGTCAGCAGTCACATCAATAAATACAAGAGAACCAGTTCCATTGGCAGCCATACATGCCCACGCCATGACACTACCACCACCATGCTTCACTGATGAGGTGGTATGCTTAGGATCATGAGCAGTTCCTTTCCTTCTCCATACTCTTCTCTTCTCATCACTCTGGTACAAGTTGATCTTGGTCTCATGTGTCCATAGGATCTTGTTCCAGAACTGTGAAGGCTTTGTCAGGTGTTGTTTGGCAAACTCTAATCTGGCCTTCCTGTTTTTGAGGCTCACCAATGGTTTACATCTTGTGGTGAACCCTCTGTATTCACTCTTGTGAAGTCTTCTCTTGATTGTTGACTTTGACACACATACACCTACCTCCTGGAGAGTGTTCTTGATCTGGCCAATTGTTGTGAACGGTGTTTTCTTCACCAGGGAATAAATTCTTCGGTCATCCACCACAGTTGTTTTCCGTGGTCTCCCGGGTCTTTTGGTGTTGCTAAACTCACCGGTGCGTTCCTTCTTTTTGAGAATGTTCCAAACAGTTGTTTTGGCCACGCCTAATGTTCTTGCTATCTCTCTGATCGGTTTGTTTTGTTTCTTCAGCCTAATGATGGCTTGCTTCACTGATAGTGACAGCTCTTTGGATCTCATCTTGAGAGTTGACAGCAAAGGATTCCAAATGCAAATAGCACACTTGAAATGAACTCTGGGCCTTTTATCTGCACATTGTAATTGGGGTAATGAGGGTATATCACACACCTACGCCATGGAACAGCTGAGAAGCCAATTGTCCCATTACCTTTGGTCCCTTAACAAGTGGGAGGCACATCTGCAAACTGCTGTAAGTCCTACACCGTTCACCTGAGTTGGATGTACATACCCTCAAATTAAAGCTGGCAGTCTGCAGTTAAAGCACATTGTGTTTTGTTTCATTCCAACTCCGTTGTGGTGGTGTATAGAGCCAAAGATATTAGAATTGTGTCGATGTCCCAATAGTTATTGACCTGACTGTATACATATTATTATAATAATAATAATTACAGAAATCATAAGATTTTACTTAATATTTTTGCCTTTTCTCACACTGATGGCCTCAAAACAACTCTCCTCTCTCAGGGATGGGCCCAAACCCCCTCCCCCCCCCCCGATAACCACAAAACACCAACCCCCTTCCAGTGAGGTCCCCAAAATGACTACACTTTCCAATGAGGGCCTCCAAACAACCCCCCAGTGATGACCACAAATAACGACAAGACTACATGCAGCTTCTGCTGGAGCTTGTCGGTCACCCCCTGATAGCGGCCCTGGTTGCGCTCAGGGCCAGGAATCTCAGCAGGCTGCTTGATTTTTGGGCCACTGGCACTGCGGACAAGCCGTAAGGCTGGATAAAACAAGGCTTCCGGATCTAGTTCCTCCCCTGTTCCCCGTCCTCTTCCTGTCCCAGCGCATCGCACACTGTGTGCTCACTGTTCGGTGTATTTTCTGGGCCAGTGTGGCTCTCTCTGAATAACCCTATATACTGTATGTGGGAGTTTGGCGTAACTCAGGGACTGGTCAGTAATGAGTCAGGGACTGGTCAGTAATGTAATTATTATTTTATCGTTATGGAATGTCTCCTCCATGTTATATACCAGGATTTTATTTCTGCTTTTTATTTTTCCTGTGTTCTTTCACCATAAGAGTTTGTGGCCACTTTTCCTTGCCCTGCACTAAAACGAGGACATCGATGTGAATAATGTGCACCTGCAGGTTTCCTTTTAGTGTCCCTGTTTTAGCTCCATATTACGGGTCAGGTGCTGATTAAGAAGCCTGCCCCGTAATGCAGCGCTAACCCCCTGGATACTCGCGGCAGCGATAAGCGCCACTGCAAGTACCTCCTCCTGATGTCCATAGGACTCCATGGAAGCTTGTGCTGCCGGGCTGCGTGACCTGCAGGGTCTCTTCTCCTGTGAGATCTTGCAGGTCTGCAAATTGATTCATGGAGGGAGACTGGGGACATTTTGTCACCAGTCTCATTCTGCTCCCAGCAGCCAGAAAAGGCTTATCGGCCCATCGTTCTCACAGCGGAATGAGAGGTGAGTATCTGATCTTTTTTTGGGGGGGTTTAGGCTAATGTCAGACGAGCGCATTCTGAGCGCACTGTGCGTGCAGAACGGACAGACATCCTGATGGAAGATACTGTAGACACCACACTGTCCGTTTTTCTTGATGGACGTAGAAATAAAAAGGGAATTATGGGAAACAAAATTAATATGAAAAATTATAAATATTGATACATGATATGAAAAGCCATTGTGTGCATCAAGGTGCTGGATGTCTGTTAGTGATGTTTCCTCTTTTTCACTCTTGTTTGTATTGATGTGGGATTATATGTAACTCCTGCCTCTCCTTTAACCCCTGTAGCTCCATCCCCTTTGTCCTTTGTGTCCTGAGTCCTGTGAGGCGGCAGATCCAGCTGGTGAATCCAGAGAGGAGATCCAGGCTGAGATTCCTGGGAGTGAGCGGCTTCTTGTAAGTAAATGCATATATTGCTGATTATAAGCTGTATCCGCTGTATAATGATGTGTGTGAATTCAGGAATGAAATGTCTCCCAGCCATGGGAATAAGATAAGAATTCCTTCCTCTAATGCCTCCCCACCTCCTGACTTCTCTATCATGGTGTCATGTCACCTGCCCAGGGGGGACTGCGGGCCGCTCCAGCGGGGTCCCGGCACCCAGCGGCCCCAGCCCGGCCAGCAGTTGGCTGGGTGCCAGGAGTAGCGTCGGCTTCTACGGGGCACGGCATGATGACGCGGATCTGCCGAGTTTAAAGGCAGAGGGTGCGATCCGGTTCATTGCCCTGTTGTAGAGTTACTTCCCCAGTGCTAGTGATTCAACTCTTGTGATTCACTGACTCTATTTTGCGTATCCGATTTTCTATACTGTTTTCTGACCCGGCTTTGTATCAGAAACACCCCTTGTGTACCAGTTTGGTGATCCTTGACTATTCCGACTCATATCGTGATTTGGTTTTGTGTGTATACTGCACAGGCTGCGCCTGTTAAACCTGTCTTGTTTACACGTCACTGCCTGAAGGGTAAATTAGTAAGGTCTGCTTGTGGTATATTCTCTGGGAGCTTGTTAACCTTTATCTGTGTTTGTGTCCCTAAGGAGAGCCAAATTACCAACCATTCAAGGATCGGAGGGATAGATAGGGACTGTCTAAAGGGACCTGCGTCGTGGTATCTGGAGGGATTCGTGACACATGGTTGATGACATCGCTATCTCCCCATCAAACCAGGTTCGTTGTCTCGGAGTTACACTTGACCCTGCTCTTTCCTTCATCCCCCACATTCAGTCTCTTTCCTTCTCCTAGGAAAGAGAAAAGTATTCCAGGCGCACCTTATCAGTAACTTAGTATATTATTTCAGATACATTTTATATAGCAGCAATTTTGCGAAATAAGTATAAATTCGTAGAGAAAGCTCTGAAATAGAATAAAATACTTATTTCAAGTTGTTATGAATTCTTATTCCTCCTTTTCGATGATGGATTCTTCCAATTGAATACAGGATAGTTGCATGAATTCCTGGATAGCGAGGGGATATTCCTAGTGTATACGATGCTCGGAGCAGAAAAGGAAAAAAATCACTTTTTTTTTATTATTATTTTTTTTTAAATAAGCAGCAGAGCAAATTTCTAATAGTATAAACTAATTTATTTCAATAAAAAACAAGCCATATGGCAATAAAAATGCATAGAGGTGTAAAAAATAGTGAACAGTCTTAAGAAAGGATCACTAGAACGCGTTTTCGCCTGCCGGCGTCCTCAGTAAGTGTCCTTAACAATAGGGTAAAGAAAAGTCAATAAAACGTTTGCATAAAGAGTTTGTATATATAGAGCGTTTGAGTCCTGCTGCTTGTTGATCTTGATTAGGACGTCTACCATCATGGTTACTTTCGGGTGTCCGGCGTGCGTTCCAAGCCGACCCGCAAAAGTCTTCCAGATGTTCAGCGTGCTTCCAGGATTAGGGACTGCGCGTGTGTGACTTGCGGCTTTCATGATGGATATCTGTTCGTTGTCTTTAGAAACTTGATCGTAATCTTTTTATCGGCTGGTTTGAAAGAATGTCAGTAATGTAGATGTGTATTCCATGTGTCTGCCTTGTCTTTTAAAACAAAAGTGTATTAAAGGGGACGATTAAAACAAAGTGCTTGGTACTGTAGATCGTCGAGTATACCGCTAGGTTTTGGTGACAAAAATTTACCTTAAATTTGGAGGGGTCGCGTTATATTCGAGACATCTGCATCGCGTGTAAAAAAAAAAACTTGACTTGCTCCCATGTCTCCCGGATCCCATATCTCCCGGAAGTTCTGGTAATCTTCCTGAAGTGAATGTGGGCTCCCTGACACCCGCAAACACTTTAGGATCTCCCAGGAGAGGTGGGATCCATCACGGCCAGAGGGCTCCTCGGTTTAAGCCAATCATTCAAGATTTAGTAACAACTGCAATCATTCTAGAGCAGAGCACCCTGGCCTGAGAGGGAGCCTGACTGTGTTAACAGAACCTCAAAGGATTTTGATTGTTTACCGGTACAGTATACTTTTATAATTTTGCTCCTCGCGTTATATTTGAGTCTTGAGTATTCTATCATTTCTAAATAGATCTCTATGCATCGCGTTATATTCGGGTCGCGTTATACTCGACTATCTACGGTCTATCTACATTAAGTTATTAAGATTAAAGTTCATTAGATTTAGCAGCTCAATTTTGGCAATTTAATTTGCGGTCTGCCTTGTCTTTTAAAGCAGAAATGTATTACAGGGGACAATTGAAACAAAGGGTTTGATATATCTTCCTTAAATTGTTAAGATTAAAGTGCATTAAATTTATCATTTCAAATTTGGCAACCTAATTTGTGTTAAGAGAGAAGGATCAGTTATAGCAAAGTACTCAGTGTATCGAAAAAATAAATCATAAATAATTAGGTAAAACCTTTCTAATTAATTAATTTTCTTTTCAGGTTGCAGTGCATCAAAATTAATAGCTTATTTTTAGAAAACTAATTTATGTTGTCGTGGTATATTACAAAACCATGAATTGGTGTGTGTAAAATGCAAATTTTCGATGTATCAATAAATAGAATAGTATCTTTCCAATTGATTAATGAATTTATATGTTTTGTTTAATAGTGGTCTAAAGTTTATTGTCTATTCTAAATTAATAAATATTTGTTGTGGATTAAAAGATATATTTAAATTTAATGTAAATTTAACCCTTTCGCTGCTGAGGCTTTTCCCGCCCCTGTGCTGAGGTCATTTTTTACCTGTTTTGCGCATCATGTTTAAACGTGTTTTGAAGGCTTATTTTAGTATATGACACCGACATATTATATATCGTTCTTTCCGTCAGACTCGGTAGATTCATAATATGTCATTATTATATGTATACGTTATGTCATGTCTGTATATTATAACAAAAAATGCAATAAAATATGTATTTTCAATAATTTACAACGTGTAAAGTGTTTTTTTCCACATTTTAACATGCGAGCAATTGCGGTTATATTTTGTATGGGGTGCGCTTGTTAAAAAAATTAGAGATGGGGTCTCGTTACATTTTTTTTTGGGGAAAATGACACTATTTTTAACAAACGCACCGCATACAAAAATCGTTAGTGCAGCATCATTGTTCACATTATAATTGAAATGGGAACAATATTGCTGCATTAACAAACCCAAAAAAAAGAAAAAAAAGTGTTTATTTTTTATTTTTTTATTTATTTTTTTAATTTTTTTTTATTTTTATTTTTTATTTTTATTTTTTTTACAACATTTTTAACTTTCATGTTTGGTATCGTTGGAACGGCCATGCTCTGGCCGATCCAACGATATCAAAATTTAACCCCTAGCTGCCACGGATCGGGAGATAGGGAGTTCATTGGAACTCCCTATCTCCACAGTTGGTGGCAGTTAGGGGTTAACTGTAGGACTGGCGTCATCGTGCTACGCACGATGACGCCAGTCCTCTGGGGGAGTTCCCGGAGGCTTGGCCGACATCCAAGATGTCGGCCAGCTCCCGGGAAGGATCGCGAATCGGCGCTTTTCAGCGCCGATTTGCGATCCAGCTCCCCAGGGGTTAATGCCAGGCATCATTTGGAAGGGCAGGCTGTGCCCTTCCAAATGATGCCTGGGTTAACCCCCTGTGCGCCGCCGATCGGGAGGGAGAGAGGTCCGAAGGACCTCCCCCTCCTCCCTTTCAGGCGCCTCCTCCGCACATGCGAGGGGGGCGCCTGAATTAGGTGTCATCGCGCCCCCGCGATGACACCTAATAATGGCGGCTGCTGGTCCGGATGCCGGGCTGACATCCAGTATGTCAGCCCGCACCGGAGGGGCCAGCGATCGGCCGGAACCCGGCCGAACGCTGACCCCAATGTGAGGACGCGCTCAGCGCGTCCTCAGCACACCAGCGGTAATGCTGAGGACGCGCTGAGCGCGTCCTTAGCATTGAAGTGGTTAATTAGTGATGCGGGAAAAAAACTATATAAAATATAGGCAATATGGAACGTTTATTATTATAAATTTTTTTTTTTTTTAAATCTGTATCAGGGAAGAGTCAAAAAAGATATAGTTATAGTGTTCCAATATAAACATTCCTATTTAGGGAAGCCTACCACCCAACTCACTGACACAACCATCAATCACTCTCACCTTACAGTCCTCTCCTCCTGTTTCCAACCCCAACCCTCCCAGATTGTGAGTTCCTACGGGAATAGGGCCCTCATCTCCTCCTGTACTGTTTGTCAAATGTTGTTCAATGTATTGTAACCCTGTCTATACTGTGCTTATTGTACAGCGCTGCGGAATATGCTGGCGCTTTATAAATAAAGAATAATAATAATAATAATATGAAGTGAAGGGGTATGTGAATATAGTTCAAATTGTAGATGGAGAGATTGGATATCAGGAGTGTATAGGTATAACTGCAAATTCTAATGGAAAGTGGCTAGACTTGAGTGTTAATATTTATAATAATATAATATTTTTAAATAAATGTTTAAATAAAATGGCAAATTTCAAAATCTGCGTTGAGGCCATTTGGTTGCAGCGTGTTTAAAAGGTAGATCCACTTCATTTCTTCTTTATTTATTTTTTCTCAAAATATCCTCCCCTCCAGTCTCTTTCTACTTGTTTGATGCCTATAAAAGTGAGGCCTCTCGGATCGCTGTTGTGTTTGATTTTGAAGTGTTGCGATACTGAGTGCTTTTCATATCCAATTTTGATGTTTCGGATGTGTTCGTAAATTCTTTTATTAAGGTGTCTTGTAGTCCTACCAACATACCTTACTTAGACTGCATGGGCATCTAAGCAGATATATAATATTTATTGAAAAGCACGTAATGACTTCCTTAATGGGATAGATATCTTTGCCTTCACCAAAAGTCTTGATAACTTCTTTTTTATTGCCTGTCTTCCGGCAATTACAGCAGTTCCCACAGCGGTGGAATGCTTTACTTATTCCAAACATTTTGTGGTTTCTTTTTCTTTTTCTTGGGTAATGGCTCTTAGTTAGATTGTGTAACGGTTAGCCCCTGCTTGGGCCATCGTGGTGGCTTGGAACATACGGTGTAGCCCTTAAGGCAGGTGAGCTACTAACTGGACACTAGGCAGACAAACAAAAACAGACTTATTCCTCCAAAACCAAGGAGCACCAAAAAAACAGAACAGAATTGTCACTAAGTGATATGATTATTAAAAATCCTTGTTCTCCTGTTGTCTGGAATTATCTCAGCCATTAGCTCTCATTTACTTCCTTGTACCCGGCCGGGCCTTTTCCTTTGATCAGAGTTGTAGAAACCAGATTCCAATGTATACATTTAGAAATTGAGCACAAATGAGCTGATGTTCACATCTTTTACCGCAATTCAATATCTGCCGGTTTCACAGTTTTCACATAAATAAATACAGAGATGCACGTCAGACTTAAGACAGCCCCTCAAATACAATTGGCCAAGCTTTAAGGGCATTTTCCAAATTGTCTCAAATAACTTTTGCTCTTCAAGACACCTCAACTCCAGACATCGTGGCACCTTGGTACATCTGCTTCAATTATCTCTGGTCACTAAGACAAAAGGCTTTTAGGCTGGGGTCAGACCAGCGCACTTTTAACGTGCGTTCTGGCGCACTTAATTACGGCCGCACTAGCAGCAAATGATGGGCAATGACAGCCAATATACGAAGTACGGTCGCACGAAAGTCCGGTTGCGCAACAAAAGTGGAAAATTAACGCATTTTTTCGAGAACGCAGAACCGCTAGTACAGACATACAGAGTGCGCTGCGTCCACTAGCGGCTTGTGTGCGTGATTTGGAGACGTCAGACCCTGCTCATGTCCGGCCAACATAACGTCCAGACACCCAAAGTTTCCTAGTTTGGATCCGTAAAAAATCACGCACAAAAATGCGCGTCGTATGACCGTTTTCCGCATTTTCCCGTGAAAAAATACGTCAATGCTTTCGGGCGCACTTTTTTACGTTCGTGTGTAAAAATGCTTTCGTTTGACCCTAGCCTTAGACTTCACCTCGCCTAGGTCATATTTGCTTCCTCCTTTGGTGGCCATCTGCAGTCGCCTGAGGCGGAATCGCACTTACTCAGAGTCCACTCTCAGATTTGCTTCCTTGCTAGGCAAGTAGGCGCGCATTCACTCACAGCAGTCACTCACAGCACATGCTATACCAGATACATTCAACCCAACACAATACAATGCTGAGATTTTCCTTGAAGATGTAACCTCTCTAGTTATACGTATCCCGCCACTAGCAACACATCTGCCCTTACGATGGCCCGGGGCTACAAGCCCACCAGACGGCCCCCTTAATCTGCAGCTACGAATGACCTGGGACTAAGCCACCAGTCAGCCCCCTTATCTAAACGGGATACGTAACAACCACTGCACGGGGCTCTCAGCCCACCTCAAATATTTCTCCCCCTTTTCTACCCACGTGCAGTTTACAAAACAAAATATCAACACTGCGCCACATGGAACGAATTCCCTATGGAACAATATCAATTCAATACCTCAATCTAATTACAATAAACCAAATTGGTATCCAGCCGGCAGGGTCCAGTCATGCACCAACCGGCAGCCATTGAGGTGCAACTGCCAGCTCCCGCGCTTTCGGCGGCGGGTCTGGTTTACCCATGAGACCGTGTACGGGGGTCCCCTTACCCAACTATGGTCGGGCGTTCCAATCAATACCACTTTCGAAAACAATATGGTACCTTACCAATCGCTGCACTGGACAATGTTTCCTCGGACTTGATGGCGTCACAGCTTCCCAGGTCGGGAGTCTGTTTGAGACGAGTTGAGGTCTACGTAACGGGAAATCCCATTTGGCGCCTGCAGATGTCAGCTCACCTTCAACGGACGCCCAACCTTCGGAACCACTGACGCTTGCGGTCAACCGCTACACTGTCCAGCAGCCACTGCCCGGCCTGAAGTGACTGGATCCCGGACGAGCCCCCAAAAATGTTACCAGAATCCACTTGGTTCACACGGGAGGAAGCTGGGCTGGCGTGGAGAATGACTGCCTGGACACGAGTCTCTTCAGGAAAGGCGAACTTTATTATAACGTCACCAATGCTCAGACAGGATTGAATTGCAAAGACCGAGCACATCCATGCATTACATTTTATACAGTGAATAGTTAATCAGGCACATCCCAAATAGCCCACCCCATGGTGACACTATCACACCCCACGTGGGTCTGTACCTTCCCCTTGGTGAATACAAAGACATTCCACAAATTGGCAATAAATTGGCAGCTTTCACACATTAATTCGACAATTAGACGATTTAGTATTCGGACAGATCCTGTCTCTACCCGCCTCCCTAGGAGTTGTTTTTAGTGTTTGCTGATAAGCGTGCAGATGGTCTCACATACATCATTGTTCTTATCCCTGCTCGCTGATCTTGATGTAACTAATCAACGTCCTGACACTCCTGCCCGGATCGCGTTTATTTAATTACTCAGCTTGTTAGTTATAGGAATTCCAGAAGTCTATGCAAACTCATCTAATTCAACTAGTATTCGCTATATACATTTTCGGACATCTCCGCTTTAGACAAGATGGCTGCGGTGAACAAGATGTCAGTTCATTTCTAGTCCATCTCTGCTTCATTCCCCCCTTGGCTAGGGTTTCAGGTTTTCCTCTCCTGAGACCCTTAGCCACTACTCTCTGAACTCTCTGTTATCAAAAACCTTGTACTTTAGGGGCAGCTCCTTCATTGGAAACAAATCAGGAGTAATCATCAATGGTATCTTATGTGTAGGTGTCAGGACCTTCTTATACAATGGCCATAGATAGAGCAACATCCCTACCACCAGAATCATTTCATTTCTAGTCCATCTCTGCTACATTTGGGATACAGTTGATGATAGTTTCTGTCTTCTCAGGCCTTAATTGACAGGTAAGGGGTTAATCTGTCCCTATTTGATCCCTGTTAATGTTCTCTCCAGTACAGTCTGGGATTCTGCAAATCATATCCCTCCTGCAACCTGGTGACAAGGTCTCTGCACACAATAGGTGGATTCACGAAGCTGCATTTTCATATACAGGCGAATTGACAGTGCGTTTTTACAGCAATTCAGAAGCACAGAGATTGTCCTATAGAGAACTAATGCCTCGTCTATTCACAGAACACCGAATTGCAGCAAAATGCCCCGACTTTCAGTGTTTCAATTCCACAGGTTTAAACAGGCGAATCCCATAGCTTTCAGTGTAATAAATGGAATAGCTTTTAAAAAAATTTCAAAGACAATGTTTTTTATTTTTTTAAAAAACCTTTTTATTATGTCTTAAACTTTTTTATTATTTATACAAATATTTTTCATAAAATTTTTTATTGCTTTAACCTCCTATCGACTATTAAATTCAGTTTGGTGGAATTCAAGAGTCCAATTCAGTGCTTTTCACAAACATCCGATAACTGCTTCGGCGACTCCATTTTTGGCATAATACAGTGAACATACGGTGAATAGTGAATGCAGTGTATTTTCAGGGAACTGAAATGGAAATTGGCTGAAATGAAAAGCACTTTGTTTAACCCTCTGTGTTTTGTTGTTTTATATTTTGCAGATATAAAGAGACATCAATTTGGTCCTGTTGATAGAAAAAGCAAGAAGAAATAATGATCAACGTTGACGCTTTACACTCCTCAAAAAGTCCAAAAGAACCACATAATCCAGGACTGTCATCTGGGACATTTCTGTGCCCTGACAGTGAGAAATGTTTAAGCACAAATGGAAGTCTTGGTAATCACAGGAGAGTTCATGTAGGAGAGAAGCTGTTTGCATGTTCTAAATGTGAAACCTGTTTTAAATCAAAGGGTGAGCTTACTATACATGCGAGAATTCATACAGGAGAGAAGCCGTTTGCTTGTTCTGAATGTGGTAAATATTTTACCTCAAAGACTAATCTTACAATACATGAGAGAATTCATACAGGAGAGAAGCCGTTTGCATGTTCTGAATGTGAGAAATGTTTTAAATCAAAGGGTGAGATTACTATACATGAGAGAATTCATTCAGGAGAGAAGCCGTTTGCTTGTTCTGAATGTGGGAAATGTTTTAAAGCAAAGGGTGAGCTTACTATACATGCGAGAATTCATACAGGAGAGAAGGCATTTGCATGCTCTGAATGTGGGAAATATTTTACATCAAAGTCTAATCTTACAATACATGAGAGAATTCATACAGGAGAGAAGCCATTTGTATGCTCTGAATGTGGGAAATGTTTTAAATCAAAGGGTGAGCTTACTTTACATGAGAGAATTCATACAGGAGAGAAGGCGTTTGCATGCTCTGAATGTGGGAAATGTTTTAAATCAAAGGGTGCGCTTACTATGCATGAGAAAATTCATACAGGAGAGAAGCCGTTTGCTTGTTCTGAATGTGGGAAATATTTTACATTAAAGAATAATCTTACAATACATGAGAGAATTCATACAGGAGAGAAGCCGTTTGCATGCTCTGAATGTGGGAAATGTTTTACATCAAAGACTAATCTTACCATACATGAGAGAATTCATACAGGAGAGAAGCCGTTTGCATGCTTTGAATGTGGGAAATGTTTTAAATTAAAGGGTGCGATTACTATACATGAGAGAATTCATACAGGAGAGAAGCCGTTTGCATGCTCTGAATGTGGGAAATGTTTTAAATCAAAGTGTGAGCTTACTGTACATGAGAAAACTCATACAGGAGAGAAGCCGTTTGCATGTTCTGAATGTGGGAAATGTTTTAAATCAAAGGGTGAGCTTACTTTACATGAGAGCATTCATACAGGAGAGAAGCCGTTTGCTTGTTCTGAATGTGAAAAATGTTTTAGAACAAAGCATAAGCTTACTGTACATGAGAAAACTCATACAGGAGAGAAGCCTTTTGCATGTTCTGAATGTGGGAAATGTTTTACATCAAAGACTAATCTTACAATACATGAGAGAATTCATACAGGAGAGAGGCCATTTGCTTGTTCAGAATGTGAGAAATGTTTTACATCAAAGAGTGCGCTTACTATGCATGAGAGAATTCATACAGGAGAGAAGCCATTTGCTTGTTCAGAATGTGAGAAATGTTTTACATCAAAGAGTGAGTTTACTATGCATTCGAGAATTCATACAGGAGAGAAGCCGTTTGCATGTTCTGAATGTGGGAAATGTTTTACATCAAAGACTAATCTTACAATACATGAGAGAATTCATATAGAAGATAAGCCGTTTGCTTGTTCAGAATGTGAGAAATGTTTTAAAAGAAAGAGTGACCTTACTATACATGAGAGAATTCATACAGGAGAGAAGCCGTTTGCATGTTCTGAATGTGGGAAATGTTTTGGAAGAAAGAATAATCTTGCTGTACATGAGAGGACTCACAGAGCAGTGTAGCCGTTAATTTTAAAACTGTTCTTGGGATGAAATAGTGTTTCTGTACATTATAGTTTATATGGGAGAGAAGCTTTTTGATTGGTCTGATTGGGGGAAGATGTTTTAGAGCAATAGATGGTTACATTACATGATATACATGAGAGCATTCATACAGGAGATAAATGGGTAGAGATATGTATATTTAATCACTTCACTACAGATGACGTGTGGGGAATGTCCTCATTGACTCCCTCTATATGCCGAGGACGTTCCCCACACGTCATCCGCTTGCGGGAGCCCTGGCGAAAATACTCGCCTCTCTGTCTGGGGTCCCGTGGCGTTCTGACTTCAGGGAAGGCAGATGCTGAAGATAGGCTGGCCTCCGATGTAAATGACGTCATCGAGCATGCGCGGTGTAATTTCCAGGCGAAACCCCCGATATGAAAGGTTTACAGGAAAAAAAGGCAGCTATTTGAAGGGCAGTGCCCTTAAAGCAGTGCCTTTTTTTTAACCACTTACGGGACAGATCTCGATCCAGCACCGTTCGGCACCAGATCGCTATCTAGCCCCGGTGGGGGTCGCCATCTTGGATGGCGGCTCCACCTCCGGGTTACCCCTCGCCTCCTGACCTGTTGTGCATAGCACAATGACGTCAGATAGCTGGGGAACCCCTAGCTGCCCGGGGATTCCCCAAGGAAATCCCCTGGTGGAGGTAAGGGGTTCCTTTGAACCCTGATAGCTCCAGAACCGTGGCAGCTAGGGGGTCATGGAGGGTGTCATCCGAATGACCTGAGCATGGCCTTTCAAATGAAATCAAACATGACAATGTTCAAAGTAAAAAAAAAAATATATAATTTAAAAAAAAAAAATTTTTTGTGTTTTTATTAATGCAGCAATATTGTTCCCATTTCAATTATAATGTGGACAATGATGCTGCACTAATGATTTTTTTTCTATGGGGTGCGTTTGCTAAAAATCACGTAATTCCCCCCAAAAAATTTAACAAGTCCCCATTTCTAATTTTTGTACAAGCGCAGCCCATAGAATATATAACAGCAAACGCTCATGTGATAAAATGTGAAAAAAAAAACACTTTACACGCTGTAGATGATTAAAAATTCTAATTTTATTGCATTTTTTGTTATAATATACAGACAGGACATGACGTATATATATAAAATGATATATTATGAGTCTGCCGGAAAGAACGATATATAATATGTCTGGGTCATATAATAAAATGTGGCTTCAAATCACGTTTAAACATGATGAGCGAAACAGGTAAAAATGAGCTCAGCACACAGGCGTGAAATAGCTCAGCAGTGAAGGGGTTAAGATCATCTCATGGTATCATTCAGGAGAGAAACCCTTTGCGTGTTCTGAATTTGGGAAAGGCTTCTCCTAAGAGACGCACAAGAATACACACAGCTGATAAGCAGTTTGTGTGTCCTGAGAGGGTGAAATTTTTCAGAGCCAATGATAGACATTATCTCCATGTGAGGTCATACATGAACAGTATGTGCTGAATGTGGGAGATGCCTTTGCAGAGCGTCAATGCGTTTTAGACTTGAACGAACTCGCCCCGACAAGAAACGACGATGTGCAAAATCATTTACCTCTAAATCAAATCTGTATCGACACGTTAACTCACCGGGAGCAAAGCCAGTTTCATGCCATGAATGTGTTTTAGGTTTCAGAACAAAGTATAAACTTAACCCCTTCCATCCTGAATAGTTTCTACCGATTTGAAAAATAAATGTATACAGGCGTATAATGTCATTACCTTTTTTTTATATCCACAATTATGGAAGTTAAAACTGAGAGAGAAAACTCATTGTGACGTGTGTCACTTTGGACTTGGGGTACATGGGCCTGGAAATGTATTTGGGAGGTGCAGGCCTCATGTTCTATATTATTTCCCTGCCCTCTCTTATGTTGAATTCACCTGTAAGGGGTGCAGGGTGTGTGTGTAATCTGAGTTATGTATGAATAAAGTTATTGTCTATCATTATGGTCCTTGTCAGGGTTCTTCGTCTATTCAGAGAACACAGAACAGCAGAGAAAAGTTGCCGAAATGCCCTGCCATTCGGTGCTTTCATTCGACAGGTTTATTCAGGCGAATCCCATAGGCTTCATTGTTAAAAATATTCCCGTTTTAATTCAATATCTAATAAACTGTTTATTATGTCATTCTGCTGTAAAAAGTCTCTTTATAGATTTTTTAGGATCTTTTAGGCATTTTTTGGGATTTTTTGACCACTTTTTCTTTTTTCTGTAACAGCCCTTTTTATTATCATTCTTTGAATTTTATGTGTAAATTCCAGACATTTTCGTTCAGTAGTTTTTTTGCAAACAGCGTTTCAATTTTCAAACTTTTCAAGTGTACTGTTTTTCTTTTCACCCCGTTCGTCTGCGTGTTGACTTTTTCCGGCAGCTGCTCTGCGCTGTGATCCATGGCTGCTCGCATTTTTCCGGCGTGTTCGGCTTGGTTTTTGCAATGGTTTCTGCGGGTGTTCGGTGAGTATTCGGCAAGTGTTCTGTGGGTTTGCGGCGAGTACTCTCTGCACTACGGGGGCCCTGCGGTGCTTGCTGAATACACAGCAGGGTCGGCGAACTAGAATCGCCTAATCGCTACGAAGTGCAGGGAGCAAAAAGTCACCGAACGTGCGGTGACTTTTTGGATCTCTTTGAATAACCCTGTGTGGATCTGTTGATAACAACAAGAAAACACAAACGTGTGATCATACAAATTAATAATACATAACTTTTTACAATCTCTCTTCCCAATCGCGCCGCAGATATATGAATAAAACAAAAAATTGGGGAAAGAAATCTAAAGAGAAACAAAAAAGCAAATCATGGTGCAGTAAATCATTCAAATTGGGTACATATAGGCCCCCTTTTTATAGATTGCACTCACAAGATGTATAGAAATATGCGCATATATCTTAGTTACCCCTCCCTCGGATTAGTACAGCCAGACCAGACACCCTGCCGTCAAAGGAGATAAAAGCCAAAGGCCGGTTCCAGTGGTGGTATAAAAAGATGTTTAATTAAAATAAAAGCCAACGCGTTTCGTCCAAGCATACAATGGACTTCATCAGGGCAAAAATAAATGAATAATACATACAAATCCCAAAATACATTGAAATAATCTCCCCAATTAAGGAAAACCGCTTGTTTTCAATCATGCCATTCAAATCCGGTGTTCATTGGAGGTGACTTCCAGACCTCCATCTTTAACATCCGGTATTGCTGCAGAAATTCCTCAAGAACAGCGCTCACAGAAACCGTCACATCCAACCTCTGTAGGGGGCTATCGGCAACTACCGGACCTCCATCCCCAACATCCGGTATTACTGCAGAGATCTTCCAGGGATGGCGCTCGCAAAAAATGTCACATCCGGTTTCCACAGAAGTCCATCGGCGGAAGCCACATCGCGGAGGATAGAATAACAAAGCGGAAAACCTCCGAAGTGTAGCGCTTCTGGGAATGATAGTTCAGCTGACACTGACGGAATTAGAACCATGTCAGAAAACAAAAACGTGCACATCCAAAGTTTAACTAAACAACAACTTGCTGAAAAATACAGTATTAAAAACCAATACAGTAAACTGAGAAAACGGAATAATAAAGAGAAGGAATGTTCACAGGCAATTTTTAATATCCATATCCACATTAAGACCTCCCCTTTTCCATGTGCTTATCTTATGTATCCACTCTGTCTCTCTCCTAGCTAGTGCTTTAAGATGGTCACCTCCTCTCCAATCTTTAGTAACCAAATCGATACCCATCCATTTAAGGCTCGACATGTTAAACTGGGGGCAATGGTTACAGTGAACTGGAACACTATGATCAAGTTTATTACATCATATATTACCAAAGTGTTCAAGTATTCTAACTTTAAGTTCTCTAGTAGTTCTCCCTACATATTGAGCTCTGCAGGGGCACTCCAGTAGATATATTGTTACAGCCAGCTGGCCGGGAACTTGTGGGTGATGGTTCAACGAAGGAAGCAGACGGAGGCCTTTGTTTCAAAAGAAAATGGCGTTTATTCAACTGGTACCTGCTGGACTCAAGAAAACAGATCGTATCTGTTCAAAAACTTGAGTGACGAGAACATTAAACTCAACCGTTTTTATACATTTGTTCTAAAAATACAGTTCCCCTCCCACCATACCCAGATTGTCACGTGACAGTTACCATATGTCTGAGTTAGCACCTAACTTTACACATGATGTCATCTTTACCCTTCATTCTCATTTTGGGCTTTCAGCTGTCTCCATAATTCTTCAATTTGTCAACACTTCCTTCTTTGGCTTTGCTGACAAATCACATTCTTTAAGTAAGCAGACTGAAAATAGGGTCTCGAGCACTCAAGGACAGCAAGTTTATTTTAAAACACAAAACGGATGAACATCGAAATGGCAGATCACTAGATAGCAATTCTTGGGATTTAACTTAGAACTATCTCAATATAAAGAAAGAGTAAGTATCTGGCGCCCCCTAATGGATAGGACTGAACAGTGCAACAGTTAAACGGATATCACTATATACCATAAAAGTCAGCAGCAGAGGATCACACACAAGGTGGTTCACCTCCAACCACCAAATAGTCAAACAACAGAAGAGTGTGGTGACTGTCTGCGCTTCCCTCTTAGGTAATGGGTATTTTCGAGTGGGAAATCTTCTTTGCCGACTGAGGAAGCGACTTGCTCGCGAAACACTTCTTGGCGTTTACATTTTAATTTGTTTTAATTGTTTTAAAGAAATAAATTTTCATATACCTTTACCTAAGGTCCTGCAGCTGTATTTTATTTCCTGGAGGAACATCTTCAAACGGAGGCGCTAAAGGGGAGTCCGGTATCTCCTTAAAATACCGGTGGTGCAGTATATCTAGTGTCTGATTTATGACACCTCCACATGTGAGTTGAACCTTTGCATATTTATTTGGGGGGCACAGATGAGTTAAGCAAATGACACTATGTTGCTATTTTATCCCCTTTCTTTCGAGGGTTGAAGATCACATGAGAAAAGTGATTCTACAATATAATAAGAAGATCTCCCACTCGAAAATACCCATTACCTAAGAGGGAAGCGCAGACAGTCACCACACTCTTCTGTTGTTTGACTATCTCAATATAACTCCCCTGCTTAAACAGTTAATAAAGTACTTGATTTCATATTCTTTGTTAGTAATATTACTTTTAAATCCTGTACTCTTTCTCAGTTGATGTTCACAAGCTTTACAAGTCCCACATTTAAAAAATCCTTTACGTCTTTCAGAATTAAAAATGCCTTTATTTCTTTTTTCCTCAATCGGAGGCAAAAGCCTGGGAGCTAAGATATCTTTCAAATTCTGGCCTTTCCTGAAGATGTTATTCTATCCTCCGTGATGTGGCTTCCGCCGATGGACTTCTGTGGAAACCGTATGTGACGTTTTTCGCGAGCGCCATCCCTGGAAGATCTCTGCAGCAATACCGGATGTTGGGGATGGAGGTCCGGAAGTTGCGGATACCCCCCTACAGAGGTTGGATGTGACAGTTTCTGTGAGCGCTGTTCTTGAGGAATTTCTGCAGCAATACCGGATGTTAAAGATGGAGGTCCGGAAGTCACCTCCAATAAACACCGGATTTGAACGGCATGATTGAAAACAAGCGGTTTTCCTTAATTGGGGAGATTATTTCAATGTATTTTGG
>RXON01004528.1:0-63127 GCA_009667805.1 Leptobrachium leishanense | reverse complement strand
ATGATGGGCCAGTTACAGTTGGTCATTTGATAAGGGCGAGTGCTCCAAGCTAGAGCTTCTTATAAAAACAAACTTTACTGAGAAATAACTCGAGCAAAAAAAGGGTTAAATTATAAACATGAGAAAACGATAAAATAGACCTGAAGTAACAGCGGGCGCGTCTCACCTCCATTTTGCACCTTCTTCAGTCAGTGTTTGTTCTTCACAGTGTATGACGTCTCTGAATTGCAGGACACATGTTTCTATTTATCCGATCGCTGCTTTGTGTTGCTTGTGTTACTGAGTGTGTAATTCTATGGATTGTTGTTTAACTGTAACCCTAACACAAACAGAGACATGAAAAGTAGGGATGAGCCGAACACCCTCGAGTTCGGTTCGCATTCGAACCCGAACTTTTCAAAAGTTCGAATTCGAACTCCGTACAAGTCAATGGGACTCAAAGTTCAGTTTTTAGAGTGTCCTCCAAGAGGGCATATATGCTAGATGTTTGCCATAAAAGGTGTATGGGGGTCCGGGTAGTGCCCTGGGGGACAGGAAACAAGGACAAAAAGTATAAAAAAAAACTTTTTTAAAGGGACAGTGAGTTTTCCATGAAATAAGGGTTAAAAAGAAAAAAGAAAATTCCTTCAAATATCGTGCCTAGGAGGTCCCCATAACCTGCCCGTGAAGTGGCGGATTTCTACGATGTACAGAAACATTTAAAAACAATGTCTGGGTCCGGGTAGTGCCCTGGGGGACAGGTAACAAGGACAAAAAGTTTAAAAAAAAGACGTTTTTAACCCCTTCACGGCTGACGACATGTGGGACACGTTCTCAGTTACTCCCGCTGTATGCTGAGGAGAACGTGTCACGTCATCAGCTTTGAGGGACCCCCGGCAGAGATACTCACCTCTCTGTCCAGGGTCCCGCGGCGTTCTGACTTCAGCGTCTTCAGATGCTGAAGTCAAGCTCCTCCCGACGTAAATGACGTCATCGCGCCATGCGCGATCACGTCATTTCCAGGCGACCTCCCGGCGATGCCGGGAGATCGCCTGGAAGGAAGGGGGGATCCATTTGGATCCCTCTCCCTGCCGATCGGGAGGTCCCATAAAAAAAAAGCCAGTAACCGCTTAAAAGGAGAGAGTCTCCCCTTTAAAGCGGTGCCTGGCTTTAACCCCATAGGCACCGGGTTGCACTAATGATTTTTTTCTATGGGGTGCGTTTGCTATAAATCACGTAATTCCCCCCACAAAATGTAACAAGTCCCCATTTCTAATTTTTGTACAAGCGCACCCCATAGAAAACATAACCGCAAACGCTCATGTGCTAAAATGTGAAAAAAAACACTTTACACACTGCAGATGATTAAAAATTCAATTTTTATTGCATTTTTTGTCATAATATACAGCCAGGACATGATTTATACATATAAAAATGATATACTATGAATCTGTGGAGTCTGCCGGAAAGAAAGATATCTAATATGTCTGGGTCATTTAATAAAATGTGGCTTCAAATCGAGTTTAAACATGATGAGCGAAAGCGGTAAAAATTAGCTGAGCACACAGCAGTGATATGCAGGCAGGTTAAGGGGTTAAACAACATATCAGAGGAAGATTTAGTAGAGAAATGAACACTTCTCAGAAGCACAGGTGTTTGATACATCAGGAGACACACCACACCCTCATTCTACATACAATGTATCAAATTCATTAGACCAGACGACTAAAAACACCTGTTGTTTACGGCGTTTGAGAACACAGGTCATTTAGAGGTGAGAATCTTTGCACTTAGACATTAGTTTTTAATTCAATATCTAATAAATCGTTGCTTATAATATTCTGCAGTAAAGAGTCTCTTTATCTCTAGATTTTTTTGTATATTTTAGAATTTTTTATACTTTTTTAAAAAAAAAATTTGCTACCTCGAACCGAACACGCCAAAAAGTTTGAAGTTCGCGAACTTGCAAACGGCCAAAGTTCGAATCGAACTCCGAACTGATCGAACCGAACAGCTCATCCCTAATGAAAAGGGCTGCCCTGTTTATATCATACCCTGTGCGCCCATCTTTTAAATGTTTTATGCAATGGTCATGTTTGTATATTGTAATATAGTATATGATCCCATTACCTGCGCGCGTCTGATTGCACATAGTTACCCGTTACCTGCACGCATCTGATTGCACATAGTTACCCGTTACGTGTGCGCGTCTGATTGCACAGTTACCCGTTACCTGCACGCATCTGATTGCACATAGTTACCCGTTACGTGTGCGCATCTGATTGCACAGTTACCGTTACCTGCACGTGTCTGATTGCACAGTAACCCGTTACGTGTGCGCGTCTGATTGCACAGTAACCCGTTACGTGTGCGCGTCTGATTGCGCATAGTTACCTGCACACGTCTGATTGCGCATAGTTACCTGCACACGTCTGATTGCACATAGTTACCCGTTACCTGCACACGTCTGATTGTGCATAGTTACCCGTTACCTTCACGCGTCTGATTGCGCATAGTTACCTGCACGCGTCTGATTGTGCATAGTTACCCGTTTCCTGCACGCATCTGATTGCGCATAGTTACCTGCACACATCTGATTGCGCATAGTTACCCGTTGGCTTCACGCATCTGATTGCACATAGTTATTAGCAATAGGAAAAGGGAAGTGCTCATGCCACTGTACAGAGCACTGGTGAGACCTCACTTGGAGTACTGTGTGCAGTACTGGAGACCGTATCTCCAGAAGGATATAGACATCTTAGAGAGAGTTCAGAGAGGGCTATTAAATGGTGTACGGCTTGAAGGAGAAAAGTTACCAGGAAAGGCTTAATGATCTTAACATGTACAGCTTGGAAAAAAGACGAGACAGAGGAGATATGATAGAAACATTTAAATACGTAAAGGGAATCCACAAGGTAGAGGAAGGGAGTATATTTAAACGGAAACAAAGTAGCAAAACAAGAGGACATAGTCTTAGATTAGAGGGGCAAAGGTTTAAAAGTAACATCAGGAAGCATTATTTTACTGAGAGGGTGGTGGATACATGGAACAGTCTTCCAGTAGAAGTGGTAGAGGCCAAAACAGTAATTGAATTTAAGCAAGCATGGGATAGGCATAAGGCTATCCTAAACAAAAGATAAATCCAGGTAAAGTATCCATGTAATTGGGCGACTAGATGGGCCGAAAGGTTCTTATCTGCCCACATTTTCTATGCTTCTATGTTACCTGCACACGTCTGATTGCACATAGTTACCTGCACGCGTCTGATTGCGCATAGTTACCCGTTACCTTCACGCATCTGATTCACATAGTTACCCAATACCTGCACGCGTCTGATTGCGCAGTTACCCATTACCTGCAAGCGTCTGATTGCACATAGTTACCCGTTACCTGCACATGTCTGATTGCTCACAGTTACCCATTAGCTGCAAGCGTCTGATTGCACAGTTAGCTGCACGTGTCTGATTGCGCATAGTTACCCGTTACCTGCACGCGTCTGATTGCACATAGTTACCCAATACCTGCACGCGTCTGATTGCACATAGTTACCTGCACGTGTCTGATTGCGCATAGTAACCTGCACGCGTCTGATTGCACATAGTTACCTGCACGTGTCTGATTGCGCATAGTTACCCATTACCTGCACGCGTCTGATTGCGCATAGTTACCTGCACGCGTCTGATTGCACATAGTTACCCATTACCTGCACGCGTCTGATTGCACATAGTTACCTGCACGCGTCTGATTGCACATAGTTACCTGCACGTGTCTGATTGCGCATAGTTACCCGTTACCTGCACGCGTCTGATTGCACATAGTTACCTGCACGCGTCTGATTGCACATAGTTACCTGCACGTGTCTGATTGCGCATAGTTACCCGTTACCTTCACGCATCTGATTGCACATAGTTACCTGCACGTGTCTGATTGCGCATAGTTACCCGTTACCTGCAAGCGTCATAGTGCACATAGTTACCTGCACGTGTCTGATTGCGCATAGTTACCTGTTACCTACACGCGTCTGATTGCACATAGTTACCTGAACGTGTCTGATTGCACATAGTTACCCGTTACCTGCACGCGTCTGATAACATAGTTACCCGTTACCTACACGTGTCTGATTGCACATAGTTACCTGCACGCGTCTGATTGCACATATTTACCTGCACGTGTCTGATTGCACATAGTTACCCGTTAACTTTACGCGTCTGATTGCGCATAGTTACCCCCACACGTCTGATTGCAAATAGTTACTTGCACGTGTCTGATTGCACATAGATACCTGCATGCGTCTGATTGCACATAGTTACCCGTTAACTTCACGCGTCTCATTGCGCACAGTTACCCGCACGTGTCTGATTGCAGTTACCTGCACATGTCTGATTGCACATAGTTACCTGCACATGTCTGATTGCGCATAGTTACCCGTTACCTGCACGTGTCTGATTGCAAATAGTTACCCGTCACCTGCATGCGTCTGATTGCACATAGTTACCCGTTAACTTCACGCGTCTCATTGCGCACAGTTACCCGCACGTGTCTGATTGCAGTTACCTGCACATGTCTGATTGCACATAGTTACCTGCACATGTCTGATTGCGCATAGTTACCCGTTACCTGCACGTGTCTGATTGCAAATAGTTACCCGTCACCTGCATGCGTCTGATTGCACATAGTTACCCGTTAACTTCACGCATCTGATTGCGCATAGTTACCTGCACGTGTCTGATTACACATAGTTAATTGCACGTGTCTGATTGCGCATAGTTACCCATTACCTGCACACGTCTAAGGCTAGGGTCAGACTAACGCATTTTTCACGTTGTCCGTGAAAATGTGCGTTCGAAGAATGGACGTATTTTTTCACGGAATACGCGATAGCGGTCATACTATGCGCAGTTTCATCCGTGATTTTGTACGGATCATCAATAAAACACTTCTTGCATCTGGACGTTATGTAGGCCGGACATTAGCAGCGTCTGACGTCTCCAATTCACTCACACACGCCGCTAGCGGGCGCAGCGCACTCTGTACGTCAGTACTAGTGGTTTAACGTTCTCGAAAAAATGCGTTCATTTTCCACTTGCGTTGCGCAGCCGGACTTTTGTGCGACCGTACTTCGTATATTGGCTGTCATTGCCCGGCATCTGCTGCTAGTGCGGCCGTGATTAAGTGCGCCAGAACGCGCGTTCGCACTGCCTCAGTCTGACCCTAGCCTGATTGCACATTGTTACCTGCACGTGTCTGATTGCGCATAGTTACCTGCACACGTCTGATTGCACATAGTTACCTGCACGCGTCTGATTGCGCATAGTTACCCGTTACCTGCACGCGTCTGATTGCACATAGTTACCTGCACACGTCTGATTGCACATAGTTACCTGCACGTGTCTGATTGCACATAGTTACCTGCATGCGTCTGATTGCGCATAGTTACCCGTCACCTGCACGCGTCTGATTGCGCATAGTTACCTGCACACGTCTGATTGCACATAGTTACCTGCACACGTCTGATTGCACATAGTTACCTGCACGCGTCTGATTGCGCATAGTTACCCGTTACCTGCACACGTCTGATTGCACATTGTTACCTGCACGCGTCTGATTGTGAATAGTTACCCGTTACCTGCACGCGTCTGATTGCAAACAGTTAACTGCATGTGTCTGATTGCGCATAGTTTCCCGTTACCTGCAAGCGTCTGATTGCACAGTTACCCATTACCTGCACGCGTCTGATTGCACATAGTTACCCGCTGCTTTGATCATTAATCAGCCGTGTATGTATCATCTTATTTAGCTTAAAGCATGGGAAGGGTTATTTTACGGTGAGAACAATAAAGCTGTGGAATTCTCTGCCTGTTGAGGTGGTTGGGTCAGAGTCTGTACAGACTTTTAAAAACGACTGGATGACTTCCTGCAGACACAGAATATTAAAGGGTTATAATATTTAATATGTGGGTAAAAGCTTCTTGATCCAAGGAGAAATCTGACGCCATCTGGGTCAAGAAGGAATTTTTCCCAGTATGTTGCATATTTCAGACTGGGTTTTTGCCTTCTTTTGGATCAACAGCAGTAGGTGATGTGTGAGAGGCTGAACCCGATGGATGCATGTCTTTTTTCAGCCTATATAACTATGTAACTATATCTTTCTCCAGGAATCTATCCTCTGGTCCTTCTGACTCATAAATCTCACGGCGGTCGGACTGCGCAGGAAGCAGCGTTTAGGGACATGGGAGCCGACCGGATCTACTCCATCGAAAACTACACGAACATAGATCACCAGGAAATGCTGGGAAAACACGAGGAGATCCTGAAGCTTCTCTGCCAGGTCCTGAAGGAAGTCGACTTCTGCATGAAGACCGAGAGAGACCCGAGGAGCGAAAGGAACGACAGGATGGCATTTGTACTTAAATACATCAAGAAAGCCGACGATCAGGAAAGAGAGAGAAGAGAAGAACAAAGACGACAGAGAGAAGAGAGAGAAAGACGTGAGAGAGAAGAGAGAGAAAGACGTGAGAGAGAAAGACGTGAGAGAGAAAGACGTGAGAGAGAAGAGAGAGAAAGACGTGAGAGAGAAGAGAGAGAAAGACGTGAGAGAGAAAGACGTGAGAGAGAGAATAAAAATCTATGTCACCCTTCATAATAATGACAGCACTCCCTCCATCCAATGAATTCCCAGTGAAGGAGTTTAAAGGGTTAACAGTTAATTAATGAGTCACAGCTTTTGGCTCAATGTTTGATTAATATTCTCGCTTTTACTGAAACCCAATGTATTTTTCTTTGCATTATATTCCAATAAAATGTATTAAAATATAATAAAGCGCATTTTCCAGCCCAGTCATTATGTCAACAGCTTGAATCTTCATATCTATTGGCATCGATCAATAACAGCTCGATTATTAACAGTCCAACCATTGACTCGCGGCTCCACATTAACAGCTTCTTATTGTATATTAGCGGCAATTTGTATACTTTGTATAGGAGCCATTAACCCCTTAAGGACTGGAGTCATTTTAAAACTTCGGCGCGGTTTCGGAAGTAGAAGTTTGCTGAGCTCATTTTGACCGTTTTTTAAACGCGGTTTTAAGTCACGTATTATTATACCACCCAGACAAAGTATATATCGTTCTTTCCGGCAGACTCGGCAGATTAATAATATATCATTATATGTATATGTCATGCCCTGCCAGAATACTATAACAAAAAATGTAAAGTGAATTTTCAATAAAATTTCAAAATCATACACAGTGTGTAAAGTATTTTTTTTTTTGCGTTTTATTACCTGAGCTTTTGCGGTTATATTCTATGGGGTAGACTTGGGGAAAAAATTTGAACAGAGAACCCATTTTTTTTGGGAGAAATTACGTGATTTAAGCTAAACCCCCCCAAAAAAATCATTAGTGCAGCATCATTGTTCACATTATAATTGAAATGGGAACAATAGTGCTGCATTAAAAAATATAAAAAAAGCACGTTTTTATTTTTTTATTACTTTTTATTTTTATTTTTCTACACTTTAAATTTACCTGTAATATGGTCATGTTTGGTATCATTCGAAAGGCCATGATCATGCCTTTCAAACGCCACCGATCAGGAGATAAAGGGGTTCAAAGAACCCCCCTATCTCCACCATGGGATTTCCTTATGAAATCCCTTGGCAGCTAGGGGTTCCCTGGTTAGGCTAAGGTCAGACGAAAGCAGTTTTAACGTGCGTTTAGCCGCACGAAATCACGGCCGTGCTAGCAGCAAATGACGTCCAATGCCGGGGAACACACGAAGTACGGCCGCACGAAAGTTCGTCCGCGCAACGCAAGTGGCAAACGAACGCATTTTTCCTAGAACGTCAAACCACTAGTACGGACGTACAGAGTGCGCTGCGTCCGCTAGCGGCATGTGTGTGTGATTAGGAGACGTCAGACGCTGCTAATGTCCGGCCAACATAACGTCCAGATGCAAAAAGGGTTTTATTAATGATCCGTACAAAATCACGGCCGAAAATGCGCGTCATATGACCGCTATCGCGTATTCCGTGAAAAAATGCGTCCATTCGTTCGAACGCACTTTTTCACTGACAACACGAACAATGCGTTCGTCTGACCCTAGCCTTAATTGACGTCATCGTGCCACGCCCAATGACATCAGTGGACGTGGGAAGTCCCGGAGGTGGGGCTGCCATCCAAGATGGCGGCCCTCACTGGTAAAAGGCTGTAATCTGGAACCGATTGGTTCTGGATCACAGCCTACCACTAAGGGTAATGATCCAAAACAGAAAAAAATCTATGCAATTCAAGACAAAGCATTGGGTTAATGGGCATTGGCAACTCACAGGGGCATAGATAATTTTTTTTCCTGGGGGTTCAGCTTTCTCAAATTATAAGACTTTATCTAGTAAATATACCGGCCGTATCATTCCTAAACCAATCCTTTACCTCAGCAATACTGATTTAGTTATTTGGACACCACGTGGATAAAAACCATCAGAGTTATCCAAAGAGATCCGAATGGCTGGAGAAAGGGAACCGAACGCTGAAAATCAGCATTCGGTTACCTTTCCTGGCCATTCGGCTATCCAGAGAGCAGGCAATTCGCCAAATCCTGGCGAATTGCCTGCACATACGGTGCCTGTTCGGTGCCTGTTCGAGGGCAGTGAATCCCCATAGAGAAGCAATGCTTCGTCTATTCAGAGAACGAAAACCAGCAGTGAAAGGTTCCCCTAATGCCCTGCCATTCCGTGGTTTAATTCGGCAGGTTTATTCAGGAGAATCCCATAGGCTTCAATGTTAAAAATATTCCCGTTTTAATTCAATATCTAATAAACCGTTCATTATAAAATTCTGCAGAAAAAAGTCTCTTTATTCATAGATTGTTTAGGATATTTTATGCATTTTTCTGGATTTTTCATTTTTTTTTAAATTTCCGATTGTTTTCTGGTTTTTTTTTGTAAATCGTTTTTTTTTTTTTCTGTAACATTCCTTTTTATTATCATTCATTGGATTTTATATGTAAATTTCAGACATTTTCGCTCTGTAGTTTCTTTGCAAACAGCGTTTCACTTTCAAACATTCAAGCAAACTGTTTTGCTAATTTATTCACTGCATTAGTCTGCGGTGTCGGCTTTTTCCGGCGGCTTCGCTGCGTGTGATCGGCTCCTGCTCGGGTTTTTCCGCGGTTTTCGGCAGGTTAATCCAGATGTTTTTGGGGGTTTTCGGCGTGCATTCGCCAGGTTTTGCGGTTGGTTTTCGTCGGGTTTGCGGCAGCTTTTCCCTGCAATTCGGGGACCCTGTGGTGTTTGCTTAATACACCGCAGGGTCACCGAAATGGGATCGGCAAAAGGAACCGAATTGAAGAGAACGAAAAGTCACCGAACGTGCAGTGACTTTTCAATACTCTTTGAATAACCCTGTTAGTAAAAAATATGCAGCAGACACCAAGCAAAAGTCTATTTAACCCCTTAGGGACCGGGCGGTTTTACACAAATTCCGTCCTTAAGGCTAGGGTCAGACGAAAGCAGTTTTAACGTGCGTTTAGCCGCACGAAATCACGGCCGTGCTAGCAGCAAATGACGTCCAATGCCAGGGAACACACAAAGTGCGGCTGCACGAAAGTTCGTCCGCGCAACGCAAGTGGCAAACGAACGCATTTTTCCTAGAACGTCAAACCACTAGTACGGACGTACAGAGTGCGCTGCGTCCGCTAGAGGCGTGTGTGCGTAATTAGGAGACGTCAGACGCTGCTAATGTCCGGCCAACATAACGTCCAGACACAAAAAGTGTTTTATTGATGATCCGTACAAAATCACGGACGACAATGCGCATCGTATGACCGCTGTCGCGTATTCCGTGAAAAAATACGTCCATTCGTTCGAACGCACTTTTTCACTGACAACACGAGAAATGCGTTCGTCTGACCCTAGCCTTAGTGCCCGCAGCTGTTTTTACGTTTCTGCGCTGTTAGTGTTTAGGTCAAATTTTCCTCTTACTCGTTTAAGCAACCCACACAAATTATATACCGTTTTTCCGCCATTAAATTGACTTTCTAAAAATACCATTATTTCCCTCATACCGAATAATTTACTATATAAAAAAAAATGAAATATGATGAAAAAATGGTAAAAACACACTTTTTCCTAATTTAATCCCCAAAATCTACAACCACCAAAAAAAGACCCCGCTAAATAGTTTCAAAATTTTGTCCCGAGAATAGAAATACCCAATTTTTACATGTTTTTGCTTTTTAACCCCTTCATTGCTGAGCCAGTTCACCTATGTGCGCTGAGCTCATTCTGACTGTTTTATGCTAATTATTTTTAGATGACAGCCTAGGTCCTATTTAACTAAACCCCTCCAGATGAAAAAAATAATTTAAAAAAAACTATTTTTCTTTTAATTTTTTGTAGCTTTTTTTTACACCGAACCTAGTCATGTTTGGTATCATTGGAAAGGCCATGATCCGGTGGGGATGTCAGTGGGTGGGGGGTGACCTGGAGGCTTGGCTTACATCCACGATGTCAGCCCTCCTCCAGGTTTGAATCGCGATTTGGAGCAAATTTGGCAGCAAAATGGTTAATGCTGCACACCACTGAAAAGGGGAGACTCTCCCCTTTCCAGCAGTGCAACTTGCAGCACTCTATTTTTCTGGTTTGGCTATTTTGACGTAGAATTTTCACTTCTCCAGGTATTCTCCTGATTTTCACCGCTCTCTGAATAACCCTGTCAGGGTTATTCAGAGAGCGGTGAAGAGCAGGAGAATGACTGGAGAATGGAAAATTCTAGGTCAAAATAGCCAAACCAGAAAAATTCTCCCATTTAGGCTGGGGTCAAACTAGCGAATTTTTAACGTGCGTTTAGGCGCACTTAATCACGGCCGCACTAGCAGCAAATGACGGCCAATGACGGCCAATATACAAAGTACGGTCGCACGAAAGTCCGGCTGTGCAACGCAAGTGGAAAATGAACGCATTTTTTCGAGAACGCAGAACTGCTAGTACGGACGTACAGAGTGCGCTGCGTCCACTAGCGGCGTGTGTGCGTGATTTGGAGACGTCAGACCCTGCTCATGTCCGGCCAACATAACGTCCAGACAACGAAAGTTTCCTGGTTTGTATCCGTAAAAAATCACGCACAAAAATGCACATCGTATAACCGTTTAAGCGCTTTCCGTGAAAAAACACCTCAATGCGTTCGGACGCACTTTTTGACGGTCGCTGTGAAAAATGCGTAAGTCTGACCCTAGCCTTATCTCACTTTCCAAATCGGCTATTTGGTCCAGATTGTTCTCTTTTCCTGCCATTCTCCTGGTTTTCACCTTTCTCTGAACAACCCTGAGAGAGAGGTGAAAGCCAGGAGAACTGGCAGGAGAAGAGAACAATCTAGACCAAATAGCCAATTTGGAAAGTGAGTTAAATGGGAGAATTTTTCTGGTTTGGCTATTTTGACCTAGAATTTTCACTTCTCCAGTTATTCTCCTGCTTTTCACCGCTCTCTGAATAACCCTGTGAATGTTTAATCCCAAAGTGAAAAATAACATTGCTTTAGATGTTAAAATCAGGCAATGAGGAAATTTTGTATTTTTTCACACAGCAGTTAAATGCAGCATATTAGGACGTTTTAGGAGGGAAATTACTCACTCAGAACTGAAGCAGACACCCCACACCTTCATTCTACATAAAATGTATCAAATTGATTAGACCAGACAAAAACATCTGTTGTTGTTATGTTTGAAAAAAAAAGAGGTAATTTAAAGGTGAAAATCGTTGCACCTAGACATTAGTTTTTAATTCAATATCTAATAAACCGTTGCTTATAATATTCTGCAGTAAAGAGTCTCTTTATTTCTAGATTTTTTAGTATTTTTTAAGCATTTTTTATACTTTTTTCAAAATTTCTTTTTTTTCCCGAACCCGAACCAAACACGGCAAAATGTTCAGAGTTCGTGATCTACCCGAACAGGCTATGTTCGGGCCGAACTCCGAACCGTCCGAACCCGAACCGCTCATCCCTAGTACTGACATGCCATTCAAAGAATATCATATATGCGATCATATGCCCTTGCCAACTGGTTTATATTGGAAGAACCATCAGACTCATGCAAGTTAGAATAATGGAGCATATTAGAAATATTAAGAAAGGATACGAACAGCATTCCCTGTCAGCTCATTTTAAAAAGACCCATAATTGTTCAGTAGAAGGGATGCAATTTCTAGCTATCAAACAGATAAGAAGAAATTGGAGGGGGAAGATTTCATTCAAAAACTGATTCCAGAGGAGATGAGGCTGATTTTCACACTAGATACTTTAATTCCACAAGGATTAAATAAAGATTTCGAGCTATGTCATTTTTTATAGAAGATCTGGTATTAACATTTTCTTTCCTAGATTTCCTATCCATGATCCTAGTCCAAAAGTCCAGTCAAAACCTTCAAACAAACCTGTCGGAGCCTTCCGTAGCCTAGCTCGAAACTCATCCAACTCATCCATGTCATGTTCAATTGCACCTGATTGGTCTTTAATGTATGTACAACAGGAATCACCAATTCCAACTAGCTGGCACACCCCTCCTTGTGCCGCTAACAAATAATCCAGCTCTAATCTATTTTACAAAGCAACCATGCGCATCTGCTCTTGCTCTGCGGAAAGTTTTAAAATACTCTCTTCAGTATAACTAAAAGCATCATCTAAATCATCAACCAAATAATTAAGCTTTTTGTAAAGACGTGCAATGCCAATAAACCAGAAAAGACCTGCCGGTATCACCTCAGCTAAGTCAGATATAATTTATTTATTTATTTATAAAGGATTTTACCAGGAAGGATACATTGAGATTTCTCTCGTTTTCAAGTATGTCCTGGGTTCAAGAACATTGAAATGTTACAGTTACAGAAATACAAAGTGATACAATGCAAGATATTCAAAAAAAAAAAAACAACACAAATATACAGATTAACAGAAAAATATGTAGGAAATATAGTCACTGTGTTACATGTTTACAGGTGCATTCTGTATATAGTCACTGTGTTACATGTTTACAGGCGCATTCTGTATATAGTCACTGTGTTACATGTTTACAGGTGCATTCTGTATATAGTCACTATGTTACATGTTTACAGGTGCATTCTGTATATAGTCACTGTGTTACATGTTTACAGGTGCATTCTGTATAAAGTCACTGTGTTACATGTTTACAGGCGCATTCTGTATATAGTCACTATGTACATGTTTACAGGTGCATTCTGTATATAGTCACTGTGTTACATGTTTACAGGCGCATTCTGTTTATAGTCACTATGTTACATGTTTACAGGTGCATTCTGTATATAGTCACTGTGTTACATGTTTACAGGTGCATTCTGTATATAGTCACTGTGTTACATGTTTACAGGTGCATTCTGTATAAAGTCACTGTGTTACATGTTTACAGGCGCATTCTGTATATAGTCACTATGTACATGTTTACAGGTGCATTCTGTATATAGTCACTGTGTTACATGTTTACAGGTGCATTCTGTATATAGTCACTGTGTTACATGTTTACAGGTGCATTCTGTATATAGTCACTGTGTTACATGTTTACAGGTGCATTCTGTATATAGTCACTGTGTTACATGTGTACAGGTGCATTCTGTATATAGTCACTGTGTTACATGTTTACAGGCGCATTCTGTATATAGTCACTGTGTTACATGTTTACAGGTGCATTCTGTATAAAGTCACTGTGTTACATGTTTACAGGTGCATTCTGTATAAAGTCACTGTGTTACATGTTTACAGGTGCATTCTGTATATAGTCACTGTGTTACATGTTTACAGGTGCATTCTGTATATAGTCACTGTGTTACATGTTTACAGGTGCATTCTGTATAAAGTCACTGTGTTACATGTTTACAGGTGCATTCTGTATATAGTCACTGTGTTACATGTTTACAGGTGCATTCTGTATATAGTCACTGTGTTACATGTTTACAGGCGCATTCTGTATATAGTTACTGTGTTACATGTTTACAGGTGCATTCTGTATATAGTCACTGTGTTACATGTTTACAGGCGCATTCTGTATATAGTCACTGTGTTACATGTTTACAGGTGCATTCTGTATATAGTCACTGTGTTACATGTTTACAGGTGCATTCTGTATATAGTCACTGTGTTACATGTTTACAGGCGCATTCTGTATATAGTTACTGTGTTACATGTTTACAGGTGCATTCTGTATATAGTCACTGTGTTACATGTTTACAGGTGCATTCTGTATTGAGGTATGTTAGTAAGGAGCTCTTGAGTGACTTAAGACTGGGGGAAGATTTGATGGTGTTTGGGAGGTTATTCCATAATTGTGGTGCTCTGTAGGAAAATGAGGACCGAGACACTTTCTTTTTGTATTGTGGTATTGCAAGTAAGGTGCTGGTCCTGGATCGGAGGTTATAGGATGAGGGAGCTGCTGGGGGAAGCAGTGTATTCAGGTAGGGTGGCAGCTTCCCAGAGATGCTCTTAAACATGACGTTCTAAAAGCAGCTCTCTTTAGCCTAATCTTTCCTTCTGGGAGTGTGTCATAAATATTAAATGCAGGTAGTATAAATCCTAAAAAACAAGGATTAAAATGATTGAAGGGTATTACCTTTGTCGCCCATCTACCACAAAGCCAATAATAACCAAAAGGTAACCCTGTCCTACTACTTTGGCTGGTATATAGAGGCCAACCTAAGAGAAGAAACACTATCTGTTGAGTAAGAAATTTGCGGTCACTGGTTGGTGTATATGTAAAATTAAAAGTTGTGAACACAGGAGCCTCCTCATACATCTTACATCTAAATAAAATAGTCAGGTTCGCAGTTGACGCTTTAAAGTCATGATAAGTTCCTGAATCACAGTGATACATCATTAACAAATGGACGCGGGCAGGTTCCTTCTCTATCACACTATATATTGAGTTAAATTACCATGATCAATTCATTCTTGTAAAGCCGAGTCATTAATAGGAAAACCTGTGAATAGAAACTCATATTATAAGCTGTGCGGGGCCTGACTACATATCTAGCACGAGTCATTCTTCTGAGATTCCTTAAAGATCAACTTAATGGATTCATATACATATTATCTTTTCCATGAGGACTCACTGAGTTCCCTCGTATTCCTAACCAATTCCAAGTTAGAACCGATATCCTGACTGTGTGTTTCATCTTTCAGACACACCATGAATGTAAAAAAATGATAATAAAGTAAAGTGTGATAAAGCCCCAGGTTACAGCACAAGATAATATCAGGGGAGTCAGTTCATTAGACTCAGGGGATTGATCTTCCCCTCCTACTTATAAGTGTCACTCTTTCTTTATCACGAGAGTCTCCAAATTCTTCAAGAGTCACTTGTTTGGGGGAGAACCCCGGCCTCCCGATAACTGGTCCTGACTGTGTGGGGGGGAACCCCGGCCTCCCGATAACTGGTCCTGACTGTGTGGGGGAAAATCCCGGCCTCCCAATAACTGGTCCTGACTGTGTGGGGGGAAACCCCGGCCTCCCGATAACTGGTCCTGACTGTGTGGGGGAAACCCCGGCCTCTCGATAACTGGTCCTGACTGTGTGGGGGGAAACCCCGGCCTCCCGATAACTGGTCCTGACTGTGTGGGGGAAACCCCGGCCTCCCGATAACTGGTCCTGACTGTGTGGGGGGAAACCCCAGCCTCCCGATAACTGGTCCTGACTGTGTGGGGGAAACCCCGGCCTCCCGATAACTGGTCCTGACTGTGCAGGGGAAAACCCCGGCCTCTCGATAACTGGTCCTGACTGTGTGGGGGGAAACCCCGGCCTCCCGATAACTGGTCCTGACTGTGTGGGGGGAAACCCCGGCCTCTCGATAACTGGTCCTGACTGTGTGGGGGGAAACCCCGGCCTCCCGATAACTGGTCCTGACTGTGTGGGGGGAAACCCCAGCCTCCCAATAACTGGTCCTGACTGTGTGGGGGAAAACCCCGGCCTCTCGATAACTGGTCCTGACTGTGTGGGGGGAAACCCCGGCCTCCCGATAACTGGTCCTGACTGTGTGGGGGGAAACCCCGGCCTCCCGATAACTGGTCCTGACTCTGCGGGGGAAAACCCCGGCCTCCCGATAACTGGTCCTGACTCTGCGGGGGAAAACCCCGGCCTCCCGATAACTGGTCCTGGCTGTGTCTCCTTGCTTGCTTCTGCTTGGCTGTGATCCGTCCAGCGCTTGTAAGCCATCGTTGTCCTGCTTGCGTCCTCCTTGGTCCTCCTGATTATCTGCTTGACCACCACTTGATCTGGAGGTAAAGAAAGAAAGATCTATTACCGTAGATGCCGTTCAATTTACTAATCAAGTGCGTCAAATATTCTGCCTGTGCTACACAAATATCATCTGCGATAACGCGAGGCCCTATCTTTTTACATACAAACCTCGCTGCTAAAGCCTTAGCGCTCTGTTCTTTACCTATATGTCCGAAACCATAAAATTTGAAATAAAAAGGGGGGTAATAAAAGGGGGGTAACTGCTTTCATAATACTCAACTTCCCCTCGTTGTATGACTAAAGGCCATTCATATCCTTTTGTCATACACTAAGTTTCCCAGTCTTAAGCATAGAAACATATAAAATGTTGGCAGATAAGAACCTTTCGGCCCATCTAGTCGCCCAATTACATGGATACTTTACCTGGATTTATCTTTTGTTTAGGATAGCCTATGCCTATCCCATGCCTGCTTAAATTCAATTACTGTTTTGGCCTCTACCACTTCTACTGGAAGACTGTTCCATGTATCCACCACCCTCTCAGTAAAATAATGCTTCCTGATGTTACTTTTAAACCTTTGCCCCTCTAATCTAAGACTATGTCCTCTTGTTTTGCTACTTTGTTTCCTTTTAAATATACTCTATTCCTCTACCTTGTGGATTCCCTTTACGTATTTAAATGTTTCTATCATATCTCCTCTGTCTCGTCTTTTTTCCAAGCTGTACATGTTAAGATCATTAAGCCTTTCCTGGTAACTTTTCTCCTTCAAGCCGTACACCATTTTAGTAGCCCTTCTCTGAACTCTCTCTAAGATGTCTATATCCTTCTGAGATACGGTCTCCAGTACTGCACACAGTACTCCAAGCTTAAGATCTGCCTCTGAGGCCGTAGCCTGGAGGTTTACTATATCTTGGTACAATTGTGGTATCATTATCTTCAATCTCTGGATGGTCTGGGTGTGGAGTAGCTGCTACAGCAGCCTGTCTTTCCACTGCATCTGCTAAATACAGCATTACCTTGTGACAATGGGTCTGAAGCATTGTGCGGGTTTGGCATTAAACATTAGTAATTTTTTCTGATAACAATTACTGACAATAATTCTTTTACAACAATCTGCATGAGAGAAACCTTTACCGTCCACTGTCACAAGTCCTATCTGCTTCCAAATCTGACCAAACTCATGCACTACCTTAAAAGCATGTCTGGAGTCAGTATATATATATAGTCACGTCTTTCCGTTTAAACAACTTCCACGTCTGTATCAGAGCAATTAATTCTGCTGCTTGAGCTGAAACACAAGGAATAGATTGTGCCAGAAGCACCTTGTCTACATCTGACCTATAGCAAAGCCTGGAAGAAACAAACCATTTATAAACACGATCTCACTGACTTCTATAGGAGTGTAGCGCTCACTCCCGGAGGAGCCCCTGAAAATGAACCACGGGTCAGTCTCCCCGCACTAGGGAATAAATATACTCCAGCACCGTTGTGGATTTTATAAAATATATAGTTTACTGAAGTAAAAGGCATATAATGAGACACGGTGTTCGTAGATATATTCACAGTAGTTCGTATCACGGTAAACGCGCAGCGGAAAAAGAAATACAAGACTTCGTATTTCTGAAAAATACGCGACCGAACAGAAAAATACAATATTTCGTAATTACGAGAAACGCGCAGCGGAAAACAAAATAAGATGCGAATCTTTGCCCCTTTTTCGATACTAGGGAGTGAGTCCCGAACAGGTTAAGTCCCGAACTGCGAGTGTATGTGTGTGTTATGGTACCCGGGTACTATTCAACTGGCCAGTGAATCTTTTAAGCGATGTCTTCGACTAGTCAAGTTGGGGCCCTGTGGGTTTCAGAAATAAACAACAGCGTGCTTGCTTGAGCTTTTGTACAACCGGCTTGGAGGCCTCTCACCCATCCGTTCGATCACCAAGGCTCCGCTGACCCAGGACGTCTCTCCGCTCGTTTCCTCGCTGGGATACCGGCTACTGGATAGGTGGTCAGGCTTTCTGTGCTCCGGCCCGGACTTGTCCAGCTACCGCCTGCTCTCCCATCCAATGGACTCGCGGTACTCCTCACTCGAGGTCCTCAGCTTGTCTGGATAACAACTTGGGTGATGTCTATCAATGAGTAAGGCTCCTTCTGGCAAGGCAGGATGACCCCACTCGAATCCTGATAGGCCACACTTGCACTCCGGCCTAGTCACGGTTCCGCTCTGCAGCACTGCGTCCTCTCTCATGCACTCCCTGGCGCGCTCTGGCGTGCTCTCCACGAGGCTCAGGATGTACAGCGTCTGTGTCCCACCCACTTCCTGTCTGTTTGCAAAGCATGCCGGGAAATGTAGTCCCAATGTTCAGTGTCTCTGATCGCGCTTGTCTCCCTCCGGTGGCCAAAAATAGGTACTGCCACAGTAAGAGTTTAAACACCTCTCCCCCTCCTAGAACTCTTGGGTCTCTCCAAGGAGGTGCAACAGTTACATTTACATTTTGATATAATTAGATAATATATACAGGGTTGTCATTAAACATACAGTGGGTTAGATACACTTCTTCAAGTTGACTCATGTTTTGTGCTACCTCAGCTAACATAGCAGACACTTCGGGCAACCTCTGCACTGTGGTGATGGCCTCTTCAGTGCTATGTCCTGGTGAGTCGTAGGTGAGTCGCTGGGGCGGTCGAACAGAGCGTTTTGGTTCTGGCTCAATCAATTCCTCTTCAGGTGGAAGTACTATAGGTGCTGGCTCAGTCCTTCTTTCTACCACTGGAGCAGACGTTTCCTCAGAGTATGATCCCTCCAGTGAAGGCATAGAACTATAATCATAAGATTCGGCTTCAGGAGCTACAGGGACTCCAGCAATCTCAGGGACTTCCAACTGAAATTCAAGAGCTTCAGGAATTTCAACAGTCTCAGGGACTTCTAACCGAAATTCAGGAGCTTCAGGCCTCAAATTACTCTCCCATCGTTCAGGAACTGAGATAATCTCTTAAGGCTCCGGTGAGCGCATCCAGTCCAAACAGAAGCTCTCTTCCTCACTGTCCCTTTCGCTCTCTTCGACAACCCGGGTCTGCTGAGACCGAGTAACAGGAGGCAAACGTGGAGCAGGCGGATTTGGCAAAGAAAATTCGTCCCCAACTGGTATCCTCACAGCCTCTCTCAAAGGTAACAAATGATTCCGGTGCCAGTTCTTAAGAGGCCCAGCCTTTCCATCCGGCCGGATTTGATACACCGGCAGACCCGGCAGTTGCTTGCAGACAATGTAGACTTGAGAACTCCATCTATCCGCCAACTTGTGCCTCGCAGCAGCACCCAAGTTCTTCAACAAAACCCTATCACCGGGTTGTAGATCTTGTATCCGAACTTTCAAGTCATAGTTCCTTTTGTTCCTTTGCTCCCTGTTTCCTGAGGTCAAACGGCCTGTTCAAACGCAGAAGCCAGATTCTTCCAAAGTCTATCCACTTAGTTTCTATGGGAAGCTACCGACGTCTGGTCTAGAGATAACCCAAACGCAAAATCAACCGGCAGTCGGGCTTCTCTTCCGAACATAAGGCGGTACGGTGAGTATCCAGTCGCATCACTCTCCGTACTGTTATATGCATGCACCAGAGTAGCTATGTGATGACTCCAACTCTGCTTCTCTATGGTTGACAAAGTCCCCAGCATATTCAGCAGCGTGCGATTAAACCGTTCAGGCTGAGCATCACCTTGAGGGTGATATGGTGTAGTTCGGGTCTTTTGGATTCCCAACAGTTCCAACAATTGCCCAACAAGTCGGCTTTCAAAGTCTCTACCCTCATCAGAGTGTATTCTCCTTGGCAGGCCGTAGTGAACAAAGAACTTTTCCATCAGAACCTTGGCAACTGTCGGAGCGCGTTGATCTTTCGTAGATAAAGCTTGGGCGTAACGAGTGAAATGATCAGTCACTATTAGAATATTCCCTTGCCCGCTAGCATTCGGCTCTAAGCACAGGAAGTCAATGCACACCAAATCCATGGGTCCCTGACTCTGTAGATGGCTCATTGGAGCGGTTCGGGTCGGTAGAGTCTTCCTCTGAATACACCTCAGACAGGAATGGCAGTAACTTTCCACTTCAGCTCTCATGCAAGGCCAATAGAATCTGTCTCGCACCAGCTTAAAAGTTCTTTCAGCACCCAAATGTCCATGCTCATCATGTAACGATCGCAGCACACTCTCTCTATGCTTAGTGGGAAGGAATAGCTGTTGAGTCTCTTCAGCATTGGTTGAGGTGCCCCTTCGGTAGACCACCCCATCCAACATCTTCAACCGTTCCCACTCTTTGTAGTAGTGATGTGCGTTTCGGGTTTCGGAATTTCGGAATTTTCACAAAATTTCCCGATTCGTGTTTTCGGATGCGGCCGAAGTTCCGAAAAATTTTAGATCCGAAAATATCAGATCCGAAATGTTTTCCGAGCCGAAACGAAATATTTTCGGATTTTTCGAATGGACTTGAAATGTGTCAAACGAGGAGAACAGATGTTCCGAAAAACGAAAACTTGCCGAAAAACGAAAATTTGCCGAAAAACGAAAATTTTCTGAAAAACGAAAATTTTTAGAAAAACGAAAAGTCGATACAAAAAACGGGCAAAATGACACGAAAAATACGAAAAATGGTCGATATTCCGAAAAATGTGCAATTCCGAAAAACGAAAATTTCCGAAATTACGAAAAGTCGATACAAAAACCGAGCACAGTGACAAGAAAATATGAAAAATGGTCGATATTCCGAAAAAAAAATGTACCCGAAAAACGGGCCGAACCGAATCGAATCGAAACCGAAATCGGTCGAAACGAGCCGAATCGAAAAGTTTAAAAATCCGAAAAATCGAACCGAATCGAACCGAAAAAAAAAATCGGTGCACAAGCCTACTTTGTAGACCAATCTGGCTCCATCCGGGGAATTGGTCAGCAGAATTTCCCGCTGGTTCGCAGTTAGGGCCTTTATGGTCAATGCAATTAAAGGGTCTCTGGCCTGATCCGCCTTCAGGTCTGGTTTTGAAAAGGTAGGTAGACTTTCATCCCTCAATTGCGTAGGATTGCAGTAGAACTCAGGAACAGCCGCAGCCATGACTCCTATGGCCTCCGCTTCGATCCCTCCCTTGACCCGGCGCTCTGCTCCTTGACACAAAGCTTGCACCCCGTCTGGAGTCAACTGAGTCCATTCTGTAGTGTAGGGTCTTCTCGATAAAGCATCAGCATCTTGATTATTCACCCCAGGGCGATACTTCAGGCTGAACCGAAACCCTGACAGAGCGGCCAACCACCGATGTCCCGTTGCGTCCAGTTTTGCAGTAGTAAGAACGTAGGTAAGAGGATTGTTATCCGTTTTTATCACAAACTCGGCTCCATACAGATAGTCTTTTAATTTGTCCACCACTGCCCACTTTAAGGCTAGGAACTCCAACTTGTGGGTAGGATAGTTCTTTTCTGAAGGCGTAAGGCTCCGGCTCACATACGCTACAGGCCTCAGCAATCCGCCATACTCCTGATACAGGACTCCTCCTAGCCCTTCTCTGCTGGCATCCACATGTAACTCATACGGCTTGTGAGGGTCCGCGTAGGCCAAGACAGGAGCTTGAGTTAGACTCTCTTTTAGCTTCAAGAAAGCACCTTCACACTGACTAGTCCATTCGCCCTGTATGGACTCTCGAGCTTTCCTTGGTCCTGGAACTGATGGGTTTCGGTCAGAGGCCTTGCAGCCTTCTTTGGTGTTTTCCTTCTGTAGGAGTTTGTTCAATGGTTGAGCTATCTTTGCGAATCCTCCTACAAATCTTCGATAATAGGAACAGAACCCCAAGAAAGATCTAAGTTCAGTGATGTTTCTGGGTCTGGGCCAAGAAGCTACGGCCTCCAACTTCCGAGGATCTGTCGAAACACCTTCTGCTGAGACCACATGTCCCAGATACGTAACAGACGGTAAACAGAATTGGCATTTCTCCAGAGACAGTTTCAATCCCTCTTCATGGAGCCTCTTCAAGACCTTCTCCAAACGTTGCTCATGCTCTTCCAGAGTCTTCCCAAACACGATTATGTCATCCAGGTACACTAATACTTCGATCAGATTCATGTCCCCGACTGTCTTCTCCATTAACCGTTGGAACGTGGCGGGAGCCCCCGTAAGGCCTTGAGGCATTCTGTTAAATTCAAAGAACCCCAGTGGACAGATGAACGCAGTTTTCTCTTTGTCTTCGGGATGCATTGGTATCTGGTGATACCCGCTTCGTAGGTCTAGTACACTAAACCATTTCGCTCCAGACAAACACTGTAAGGCATCTTCTATCCGAGGAGTAGCATATTGGTCTGGGATGGTTCTCCGGTTCAACGTGCGATAGTCTATGCATAAGCGGACAGAACCGTTCTTCTTCCGGACCATCACTATTGGAGATGCGTATGGACTCCTGGACTCTTGGATCACCTTGGTTCTTTGCAATTCATTCAGCTGTTCTCGCAGATCGTCCAAGTCTCCCAGCGGAACTCGCCTTGACCTTTCACGAAACGGCTTGTCCTCTTGTAATCGAATGCGGTGTTCAGTACTTTTAGCTAGGCCTACGTCGAACTCATCCTTCGAGAACAATTCTCTCCACTTAGAACTTGAGACTGGAGACGTTTCTTCCACTCGGATGAAATGGGAGCGTCTTTGGGGTAGAATCTTTCATCTGGAATCTCTTTATCCACTCCCCCTCCTAAATCGGTGGAGAGGGGCGTAGCGGACTCTACTTGCCCGATAGGCATTCGTGCTTTAAGGACTACTGGAGAATCAGACACATTGCACACGCTGACTGAGACTCTTCCTCGTGTTCTTTTCAGAGCTTTAGTAGAGATTATTTCAGGGATTACTTCGACTCCCGCTTCACTCCCATGATTAAAATCGGTTTCCAGCACCACATAGGGACCTGGTTGCGACCGGTTCAACTTGACTGAAGCCCGGAAACTCGCTACTTCTCCTGCTTGCAGAGCCTTCTCTGTTCCTTCTAATCTCCATAGGCGCCCCACTTCGGCAGGTGCCTTCTGTTCTTCGACCATCCTCTGATAGACCGGACGTAACATTGGGTGCACTCCTTGAGTAGAACCTTCTTCCAATACAATAGGTGTCAGGAGACACCGCACCAAATCAGTATTCGTCCCCACTATCATGGAACTTCTGTTTGCACCTGAGGGTCGGGGGCACACAATGGCCAACGCATCACAACCTCCGGACTGTCCGATGACTTCGGATCCGATCTCCAACTTCACCTGCAGATACCCGTCATAAGGGAGTTTCTCCGTTCCAATACCCCAGATTTCCAGGTCCTTCAATTTCTGTAGAGGAATGTGCTTCAAATGTTTCTCATAGAAGTCTCGGTAGATCAATGTCACTTGAGCCCCTGAATCCAACAGGGCTTTAGTGTAGACTCCCTCCACTTGGATTGGCACAATAGGAGAAGGACCTATCAGTTGGTCAGGAAACTTGGTGGCGGTATCAGGACACTTAGACCCAGTTTGCTGTACCCTGGCCTTTTTCTTGGCCCGTGTAGGTTTTGGGTGTGCATTGCTTCCCCATGACGTAGGTCCGGATGCTAAGGGAGTGACTCTTTCAGTCCTGGCAGGCTCAGCAGTTGGCCGGACTTTGGGCCCTCTCGCCCGCTTAGTCCTGGCTTGATTTTTGGAGCGGGGCTCAATCTTCGGGCACCCAGGTTGCTCCTTCACTGGCGCCCTCTGGCGTTTCCCGCCGGTGAGGTAGATAACAGTCCTTCTAAAGCTTTTAACAACTCATCAACTCTATTCCTCTCAGGCTTTTGGTCTTTGCATTGTGCGCGGAAGTGGTCCATTTCTCCACAATCGAAACACCTCTTCTTAGAAAGTGGAGACGCAGTCGCCTGTTGTGATTCAGTTAAAGGACCCTGGCTAGACGCCACAGCAACTCCGGTTGTCTGCATGCCTGTAAGGAACTTCTGCATCTCTGCCTGCATCTCTGTCACCTTCATCAACACTCGGCACAGTTCCGCGTGCGCCTGCTGCAATTCAGCTTGAGCTTCTTGTACTTTCTTAACAGTTTTGTGCAACTCACCTCGTTCAGAGGGGTGTAATTCTTTGGCAGCCCTCTCTGTGGATTTAAAAGCGGTCAGGTGCTCTTGCTCGTCCACGTCGGACCCGTAAGTATCCAGCGAGTCGCTTTCAGGCTGCAAACCGTCGTTATGCCTTACAGGTTGTGCGTAAGCTCTTTCCCCTCGCCTGAATGATTTTTCCTCCAGCAAAGCCTCCTCTTCTCTGACCGCTCGGATCAGTTCCAGGTACTTCAGTTCTTGATTACCTGCTCTGCTTCTCAGCTGCAGCATCACTGGATCTAGAGGTTGAGAGCCCCTCAGGATCTGTTTTATTCGGATCTTATCCACTTCGGCCGGCTCGGCCCCTTCTTGAGGAGTATCTGGTGCAGAATCTTATCTAGGCGCCTCATGTATTCGGTCATTCTCTCACCTTTCCGCTGATAGGTGTGTTCATACTGATATACAAGCTCTGCGGCCTTTTCTGTTCGCCCAAAAACTTCCTCCAAAACGTTTAAATAATCTAAAGCAGTACAGTCTTTTCTACTCAGTTTTAGGTTTCTCACCGCTTCTGACGCAGGTCCCTTTAAACTCTCGGTGATCCTTTGCTTTTTCTGGGCTTCAGGGACGTCCCACTCATCCAGAGCCTGCATCGCCTGTTCCACCCATTCCTCAAAGGTTTCTTCTCCCGCCGGAGTTGGTACGTTTCCTGTAAAATTTCTCAACCGTCGATAACCGAAGTTAGTGTGCGGAGAGCTTGTTCTCTGACACTTAGCCAGCAAATCTCCAATAGCCACTATGAATTCAGGCCCGATCATGGCCAACGGACTGGGCGCGGGAACACTTGCGGATTCGCCACGTGGCGCACTTGGCTGAATCAGTTGGACTTCCACCTCATCGGTCAGCTTCATGCTTGCACCCTGAAAACACACTGGAACACCCTTTCTCCATTCAAAAAGAACATACGTGTGAGAGGTATCTGTGTTCTTTTTAATGTCCAGAATTAACCCCCGATGGTCTGGTGTCAGCCCGGCCACGGCCTGGCGAATCTGATCTTCGGCCCAAGTGTCTGCGGGAATATCCATGGCTATACAACATTCTAACTGACTACTGTGCTCCTCACACCATTCGGCAACAGTGTCTGGATCCATACTTAACCCTTTAGATGCGGTTTTTCCAGAGACTGGATCCCGGACAAGCCCCCACGTGTAGCGCTCACTCCCGGAGGAGCCGCTGAAAATGAACCACGGGTCAGTCTCCCCACACTAGGGAATAAATATACTCCAGCACCGTTGTGGATTTTATAAATTATATAATTTACTGAAGTAAAAGGCATATAATGAGACACGGTGTTCGTAGATATATTCACAGTAGTTCGTATCACGGTAAACGCGCAGCGGGAAAAAGAAATTCGAGACTTCGTATTTCTGAAAAATACGCGAACGAACAGAAAAATACAATATTTCGTAATTACGAGAAACGCGCAGCGGAAAACAAAATAAGATGCGAATCTTTGCCCCTTTTTCGATACTAGGGAGTGAGTCCCGAACAGGTTAAGTCCCGAAGTGTGAGTGTATGTGTGTGTTATGGTACCCGGGTACTATTCAACTGGCCAGTGAATCTTTTAAGCGATGTCTTCGACTAGTCAAGTTGGGGCCCTGTGGGTTTCAGAAATAAACAATAGCGTGCTTGCTTGAGCTTTTGTACAACCGGCCTTGGAGGCCTCTCACCCATCCGTTCGATCACCAAGGCTCCGCTGACCCAGGACGTCTCTCCGCTCGTTTCCTCGCTGGGATACCGGCTACTGGATAGGTGGTCAGGCTTTCTGTGCTCCGGCCCGGACTTGTCCAGCTACCGCCTGCTCTCCCATCCAATGGACTCGCGGTACTCCTCACTCGAGGTCCTCAGCTTGTCTGGATAACAACTTGGGTGATGTCTATCAATGAGTAAGGCTCCTTCTGGCAAGGCAGGATGACCCCACTCGAATCCTGATAGGCCACACTTGCGCTCCGGCCTAGTCACGGTTCCGCTCTGCAGCACTGCGTCCTCTCTCATGCACTCCCTGGCGCGCTCTGGCGCGCTCTCCACGAGGCTCAGGATGTACAGCGTCTGTGTCCCACCCACTTCCTGTCTGTTTGCAAAGCATGCCGGGAAATGTAGTCCCAATGTTCAGTGTCTCTGATCGCGCTTGTCTCCCTCCGGTGGCCAAAAATAGGTACTGCCACAGTAAGAGTTTAAACACAGCGCTACAGGAGTAAACTGCAAGTCCCCTCCAGGTGTGGCATCTTACTGCAGTTGTTTTACACAGTCATGGGAGTCGTCATCCATGTCTGGTGTGGGGGTGGATTGTGTGTTGCAATCATTTTAAGGACTAACACAGCAGGACCTACGGATGGCCCATCATATAGTATATGACAGTAAGATTGTGAGTGTCAGTAAATATCTTCTCATAGTTTTATCGCTTTTGCGCTGTCATATGTTGTGTTGTGCTTTGTTTAAGGACATTTAAAACTTAGTATTGTCACACACACTCATTTTGTACACTAGCGCTTCACAAGTTTCTATCATAATGACACATGCTGCAACTGATCTTAAGCATGCCGGCATCCCCGATCCTAAGCAAGCCGGCATCCCCGATCCTAAGTGTGCCGGCATCCCCCGATCCTAAGCATGCCGACATCCCCCGATCCTAAGCATGCCGGCATCCCCCGATCCTAAGCATGCCGGCACCCCCGATCCTAAGCATGCCGGCATCCCTGATCCTAAGCATGCCGGCATCCCCCGATCCTAAGCATGCCAGCATTCCCGATCCTAAGCAAGCCGGCATCCCCGATCCTAAGCATGCCGGCATCCCCTATCCTAAGCATGCCGGCATCCCCGATCCTAAACAAGCCAGCATCCCCGATCCTAAGCAAGCCGGCATCCCCGATCCTAAGCAAGCCGGCATCCCCGATCCTAAGCATGCCGGCATCCTCCGATCCTAAGCATGCCGGCACCCCCCGATCCTAAGCATCCGGCATCCCCCGATCCTAAGCATGCCGGCATCTCCCAATCCTAAGCATGCCGGCACCCCCTGATCCTAAGCATGCCGGCATCCCCGATCCTAAGCATGTCGGCACCCCCGATCCTAAGCATGCCGGCATCCCCAATCCTAAGCATGCCGGCATCCCCGATCCTAAGCATGCCGGCACCCCCGATCCTAAGCATGCCGGCATCCCCTGATCCTAAGCATGCCGGCATCCCCGATCCTAAGCATGCCGGCATCCCCCGATCCTAAGCATGCCGGCATCCCCCGATCCTAAGCATGCCGGCACCCCCGATCCTAAGCATGCCGGCATCCCCCGATCCTAAGCATGCTGGCATCCCCTGATCCTAAGCATGCCGGCATCCCCGATCCTAAGCATGTCGGCACCCCAGATCCTAAGCATGCCGGCATCCCCAATCCTAAGCATGCCGGCATCCCCGCTCCTAAGCATGCCGGCACCCCCGATCCTAAGCATGCCGGCATCCCCTGATCCTAAGCATGCGGCATCCCCGATCCTAAGCATGCCGGCATCCCCCGATCCTAAGCATGCCGGCATCCCCCGATCCTAAGCATGCCGGCACCCCCGATCCTAAGCATGCCGGCATCCCCCGATCCTAAGCATGCTGGCATCCCCCGATCCTAAGCATGCTGGCATCCCCTGATCCTAAGCATGCCGGCATCCCCGATCCTAAGCATGTCGGCACCCCAGATCCTAAGCATGCCGGCATCCCCAATCCTAAGCATGCCGGCATCCCCGATCCTAAGCATGCCGGCACCCCCGATCCTAAGCATGCCGGCATCCCCTGATCCTAAGCATGCTGGCATCCCCGATCCTAAGCATGCCGGCATCCCCCGATCCTAAGCATGCCGGCATCCCCCGATCCTAAGCATGCCGGCACCCCCGATCCTAAGCATGCCGGCATCCCCCGATCCTAAGCATGCTGGCATCCCCTGATCCTAAGCATGCCGGCATCCCCCCAACCACTGTATGTAAAATTTTGAATAAACTGCCATTAGTATCCATTGCCGTGGCAGAACGCCCGCAGCTATCTTTCCATCCTCTTTGCAATCAAGGTGTAAAGGTGAGCTGTAATTAGACAATCCAAGTGCTGGAGCTGTACACAAGGACTGCTGGAGAGTTTTGTAAGCATGTAACAGTTCATCAGTCCATTGAATGGTGTCTGGGCTTGTTTGGTGCAAAAACGAAGAGTAGAATCATAAAATGAACAGTCTGGAAGCCAATGTCTGCAACAGTTTATCACACCTAGAAAGGACATCATGGAAGCTTTATCATGCGACTGCAACAATTTCATGAGCGCCTGCACTCGCTCTGAGGACAACTGTCTCTGACCTGGAGAAAGGGTGAATCCCATGTATTTGACATCGAGTAGGAGTTTTCTCGAGCGACTCCTCGTGGCCGGCTTGAAATAAGTACAATAGCAAAAGTTTAGAGTCTCTGAAACAACTCTCCTCGTCTGGGCTGCACAGCAATAGGTCATCCACATATTGGAGCGACGTAGAGCCATACTGCGGAGTCCGTGACTCAAGAGTTTGCTTGACCACGGCACTGAAAACCGCTGACATATCTCTAAAACCCAGAGGTAATCTTGTCTATGTAAATTGACTACCTCTATACGTGAACACAATCAGTGTCTTGTCAGGGTGTACCGGAATGCTAAAGAAAGCAAAACATAAATCTAAGACTATGAAACACTGAGAATCATGGGGAATTGCAGCAATTAGACCATATATGTCTGGCACCAAAAGGCGCAAAGGGCTGTATCAGGGCATATACTGCGGAGATCCTGGGTGGATTTATACTCTTGCTTATCAGACTTGAAACAGGTGGATTGGACTTTTATAGGGTGACACAGTGGGTATAATTATATTTTTCTGTAAAAGTTCCTAAATAACTAGTGTAATCCCTATATGTTACTCTTATGCAAGTGGATACTGTTTGCTGCACACAGGCTGGACACGTGGTTTGAGTGTGATGTGGTATGGTATACAGGTAATCAGGGTCAGTAGAGGAAGTGTCACATAGACTGTCAGGTAGGTCAGCTACATGTTCTAATACAAATAACAAAACACTTAAATAATATCACTTTAGCTGTAAGTCGTCTAGGAGAATAAAAGAATCAGCTACCAGTGGAATCATGTCACAATCCTAAAACCATCTAAAATACTGGGGTGTTCATAAAAAAAACAACGTAAATCATGAATAATAAGTCCCTTAATACAAATATTTTCGTCATGTTCTAATCAAACTTACAGGGACCAAAGACAAAAATGTGATCTGTCATGTTGTATACACAGATAGGGAGATCTATCTCAAGAGTAACATTGTTATGATGCTCCTGCACAAAACTCCACACTGCTGCAACAGACCCTTAGTCTCATCAGTAAAAGATAAGCTGCCATCTGTTCCTCTCCACAAGGACAGTGCGCTTAAGGTGGGGTCACCTGGTGACCCTATGTGCCAAATAATGAGGAGGATGTACCATCATTTGATCATACAATTTCTAGCCTTATGAGCTCATAAAACAACAAACAAAGCAGGTGTCCTGACTCCTCTGTCTACCTTGCCTTGGATAATACTGAATATTTCCTAAATTTCACATTCTTTGCTTGTCCTGCCTTAAATCTCTGACCTCCTCCTCTGTCCTGTGCTCTCATTCACATCACACTCTGCATACATACTGCTAATCACCTTCACATCACACTCTGCATACATACTGCTAATCACCTTCACATCACCTTCTTCATACATACTGCTAATCACCTTCACATCACATTCTTCATACATACTGCTAATCACCATTATCTCCTTCTTAACCCTTTCATTGCTAAGGACGTGTGGGGAACGTCCTCATTGACTCCTAAGGAAAGACAGGGGGTTCCTTTGAACCCCAATATCTCCTGACTGTTGGCAGTTAGCAGGGTCATGTTTGGTATCATTAGAAAGCCCAGAGCATGGCCATGTTCACAGTAAAAAATAATAATAAAAAAAGTAAAACATGTTTTTTTAAGACGTGAAATGGCTCAGCAGTGAAGGGGTTAATGCTCTCTACTGGAAAGTAACCTGTATCTGTCATATCTAGGATAGGCTTTTCTAACTCTTTTGGCCTCATCCCGTACCATCCTGTCTCAGTCTGTTTAATGAGCCGGCTGCAAGCGGGGAACATGTTATCCATTAAACTCTGTATGAATATAACAACCAAATCATCTTCCATTGTCTCACATCCCAAATTACAATCTATAAATCTCATCACAAAACTCTGCACTGTTTCTCCATTCATTTGTTTCCATACATTTTCCTTTCATCATGTCTCCATACACTTTCCTTTCACCATGTCTCTCCATACACTTTCCTTTCACCATGTCTCTCCATACACTTTCCTAACATCTTCTCACATTGACTCATAAATTATCCTCCGCATCCTTTGGATAATCACGCTCTGCCTTAAGTACATGTCATCATAATTTGTAACCATTTCTAATAACATATTCCATAATCTCCTGTCAATAACTGTCATACCCCGCGGCGCCGGGCTCGCAAGAAAGACAAAAAGTCTAAAACATCACATTAACCCTTGCAATACCTGCCTAGTATATTCTGCCTAGACCTATTGGATTTGCTCTTGGATATGCCTATGGATTTTGATACCGCGCTTGAATAACCTACTTCTATTTGCCAAGGACTTTATTTTTGATGCAAATATTATATTATTTTTCTGGACTTTTCATAACTCCCTGGAACCTACAGCCATATTACACCCCTGGACTCCAACTCCCAGTATCCCTGCACCTTCATTGTATTCTCTTTATACCAGTGTTTTCTGGATTAATTCCTATACCTGCTTAATCATATTCAGTGTTCTGTGTATCCTCTTTAAATTAACCCTTTCTTGTTTGTCTCTCTCTTGAGTCCTGTGTAAAATATTTATTCCTGTAGTGTCCCTCTGTTTAATATCCTAATATCTTATGTACTTTAGCCTCTTTTAATGCTCAGTTTCATACAGTGTCTCAATTATCCCTATCATTACTTATCCTCTTGTTAATTGTTTTCTTGGTTATTATCTATTCAGTGTCTGCCCTATTACTTAATTTGCTTAGTATCTACTTCCCACTGTGTTGCCCTTTTGCTTATGTATATTGTCTATGTCTATTGTCCATGGATACATGGAACAGCCTTCCAGTTGAAGTGGTAGAGGCCAAAAGAGTAAATTAATTTAAGCAAGCATGGGATAGGCATTATTATTATTATTCTTTATTTATAAAGCGCCAGCATATTCCGCAGCGCTGTATAATAAGCACAGTATAGACAGGGTTACAATACATTGAACAACATTTGACAAACAGTACAGGAGGAGATGAGGGCCCTATTCCCGTAGGAACTCACAATCTGGGAGGGTTAGGGTTGGAAACAGGAGGAGAGGACTGTAAGGTGAGAGTGATTGATGGTTGCGTCAGTGAGTCGGGGGGGTCGGCTTCCCTAAATAGGAACGTTTTAAGGGAGCGTTTGAAGGAAGAGAAGTTAGGGGAAAGTCTGACAGCACGAGGGAGAGCGTTCCAGAGAGTGGGGGCTGCACGTGAGAAGTCCTGCAGTGTATCATGGGAAGAGGTGATGCGGGGAGAAGCTAGGCGCAGGTCACTGTTTGACCTTAGGGAGCGGGCTGGGGTGTATTTGGTGATTAGTGAGGACAGGTAGTGGGGAGCTGAGTTAGTGAGGCTTTTGAAGGTAAGGATAAGGATTTTGAACTTAATTCTGCAGTGGATGGGGAGCCAGTGAAGGGACTCGCAGAGGGGAGCGGCAGAGACAGAGCGGCGGGTGAGGTGAATTAGCCTGGCGGAGGCGTTCAGGATGGATTGTAGGGGGGAGAGGCGGGACAGAGGGAGGCCAGATAAGAGATTATTGCAATAGTCGAGTCGGGAGATCACCAGGGCATGTATGAGTTGTTTTGTGGTGACAGTGGTAAGAAATGGCCGAATTCTGGAAATATTATGCAGTTGGTATCGGCAGGAGGAGGAAAGAGACTTGATGTGGGGGATGAAGGAAAGAGCAGAGTCAAGTGTAACTCCAAGACAGCGAACTTGGTTTGATGGGGAGATGGTGATACCCTCCACTGTGATAGAGAAGTCAGGAGGTGGGGAGGCATTGGAGGGAGGAATAAGTAGGAGCTCAGTCTTTGACATGTTGATCTTTAGGTGGTGGGAGGCCATCCAGGAGGAGATGCCAGATAAACAGTCACTGACTTTTGAAAGGACAGGGGGAGAGAGATCAGGGGTAGAGAGGTAGATCTGAGTGTCATCAGCATAGAGGTGGTAATTAAAGCCAAAGCTGTTGATGATTTTGCCCAGGGAGGAGGTGTAGATGGAAAAGAGCAGAGGACCAAGGACAGAGCCTTGAGGTACACCAACAGATAGAGGCAATGAGGAGGAGGAGGCATAAGGCTATCCTAAACAAAAGATAAATACAGGTTAAGTATCCATGTAATTGGGCAGACTAGATGGGCCGAAAGGTTCTTATCTGCCAACATTTTTCTATGTTTCTATGTGCCTGCTCCACTTTTTGTGTTACCGCTCACTAGCTCAAACCCCGCAATCCTGAACGCTGAATCAGTTATATAACAATAACATTTGGCAGTGGATACATCTCTTGAGCTATGCCACTGGCCCTATAGGGTGTATCACAGCATCTGGACAACCTCTTGCCCAGGTATTACAAGTGATTTTATATACAACATTTCTACATTTCAAGAAATTCTTATATTTGAGTTTGCGCTCATAAAGCATGTTTGGTTAGTAGGTTTAGAGCTGGGATCTCCATCCTGTAGCAAGAGCAAAGTCAAGCAAATTAAACATTATTATGATCTTATATTTAACAATGCTCAGCCACACAGTTACAGCACGTTATACAATATATTTATACACATACACAGTATACAGTACATATAATTGACTTATGTTGTCAGGGAGAGATATATGAAACAATAAAATCCTACCTATCCAAATCCCCAAAAATAATAAAACAATAAAAACTGCAGAATCCAATTCTGCGATATATATATCTCTACATACATATATATATATGTACTTGGGATCCAATCCCAAAACTGGCTGTCAGAAACATTCTGATCAGTATCAAGAAAAGACCATCTTTCCATCCAGCTAAACACAGGCCTGTTTTCTACGCGACACAATCATCACATCAAAGAAAAATTGAGTTCCTATCGTCAGACAGGAAGGCGCAGATACAAGAAAGAACTTTTATTTTCTACGTACCTTCCTGTTGGACGATATCCCGGAATCGATGCCCCCAAATTGATAGCTGGAAAATTCTGCCTCAGCTTGATGTGTGTCCGTAATCTTCTATTCTCTAACTAAACTATCTCTCCATAACAAAATAACTCATGGTCGACCAGTGAGAAGGAAGTAACTGGAAATAATAACAAGACACAAAGTTTTCCTTCGCTTCGCTCTTCATTGTATGTTTGGTTACATGTGCTTATATACATTACATGACGTTTACCATATCCTATCAGAGAGAAGTGACACCTACTAAAATGCATACAGCAGCATATTAAAAGTTAAAATACAGAGTAACACACAGATAAACATTTCTGAAGTTTCATAAGTTTTCTTAACGTTTTATTATTTAACAGGAATTAACATCTGTTTCTGACTGTACTTTTTACTCCCTCTTTGTAAGCCTCTCCCCTTATCTTGGGTGTGCTTTAAGACATTTACAGAAAGCCTGCAGATTCTTAGGTGAGATGCATTTCTAAACTGTCAGCTTGGTCATAGAATGCTAATTAGAGCAAAGTTCACTGAAGGCATCAGCATAAAATCATGTCATATATTTTCATAGCTGCCTGATCGTGATAGGTAAATCCCATCAATCTGTGTCTTGTCACTGGCTGCCAGCAATCAGGGTGTCTCACTGAGTTATACCAGAGTTCTGTAAATCTTTAATCTTTATACCAGAGTTGAATCAGAGTTCTGTATATATTAAATCTATATATCACTCACCATGTCTGAAAGAACAAAAAGGACAGGCAGACGCTCCAAGACACAGATAAGAGGGCAAGCAGCCCCTGTGTCGGGAGGCTGTGCCTCTGGTCGTGGTGGACGTAGTGCATCCTCTGCAGGGGCACCCTTGTCCTTTCTAACTGGTGCTGGCCGTCTTAAGCAGCAGCAACATACAGAGGATTTGGTGGATTGGCTAACCATGCCATCCTCATCCTCCGAGTCCTCTGCCAGCCAGGCTTGTAGTGCTTTACAGTCCACCTCATCTGCCAAAGAATCTAATGCAGCCTCCATGTCCACAGCTACTCCGCTGTAGCCTCGCTATCACACACAGAGGAGTCAGCTGAATTGTTTGACTACAAAGACAGTGACATGCTGCTTGAGGATGCACAGCAAGTACAGTGCTCTGATTCAATCTCTGAGGTTGAGGAAGGGAGTATAATCAACCTAGAGGAAGGGGGTGCCAGTGATGACACACAAATAACTGGCACTCATGTTGCCTCAGCAGCTGCAGCATACTGCCAAGTTGGCTCCAGTGATGAAGAGATAGGGGGTGAAGATGACATTGATGAGGAGGTCACTGACTCCACCTTGGTGCCAGATCGAACAGAGGAATCAAGTGAGGAGGAGGAGGAGGAGGCACAGCAAACACAAGGCACGACATCCTCTATGACCAACCGTAGCACTAGCCAGTCCAAGGCATCAGATGTCAGAGCTGCTCCGGTGCAGAGCGCTGTTGTCTCAAAGCACACATGCAGGAACTCTGCTGTCTGGGAGTTCTTTAAGAAATGTGCAGCAGACCCCACCGTTGCTATTTGTAATCTGTCAGATGAGGCTGAAGCGTGGGAAAGACACCGGACACTTGGGTATCACGTGCTTGAGGCGACATATGAACACCTGCCACACATTCTGTTGGCACAAAACTTTGCGTAGGTCCTCCTCCTCCTCATCTGTCTCTACCCCCACTGTATGTCCTGCCATGTCATTGCCTACAACCTCCACTGACAGGGATGATTCTACAGTAATGGATGTACCAGGTCCTTCCTCACAATGTGACATCATCCCATCATCTGAAGATTTACGCAGTCAGATTACGTTGCCGCAGCTGCTGCAGCGTAAGAAAAAATATAGTCCCAACCATCCCCAAGCACAGCATCTAAATGCCAGCCTAGCAAAATTACTCGCATTGCAGCTGCTGCCTTTCCAGCTGGTGGACTCTGCTTCCTTCCGTGAATTTGCTGAATGTGCTGTACCACAGTTGCAGGTTCCAAAACGCCATTACTTTTCACGCAAGGCCATTCCAGCACTATACCAGCACGTGGAAGACAATGTTATCAAGTCATTGGGAAAGGCAGTCAGCAGCAAGGTGCATGTGACTTTAGACACGTGGTCTAGCAAGCATGGACAGGGTCATTACAATTCCTTCACGGCACACTGGGTAACTCTGATTGCAGCTGGCAGGGACCCAAGACAGGGCTCTGTGCTGGAGCTTGTTCATCCACCACGCCTCCAGAAAGCTGCTTGTATGAGGTCTGTCTGCTCCACCACCACCACCTCTCTCTCTTCCTCCTCCTCCTTCTTTGTCTCTGGCGAAGTGGCAGTTAAACCGACGCCTGACAGGGTCTACGCAATGGCTCAAGCAAAAAGAAGCCATACTGTGCTTGAGCTGGTTTGTTTAGGGGACAGGAGCCACACCGGGCCAGAAATTCTGTCAGCTCTGCAGGGCCAGGTGCAGAGATGGTTAACACCATGCCAGCTTCAGCTGGGAATGATCATCTGTGATAATGGCAGCAATCTTCTCTCCGCCCTACGCAAGGGTAAATTGACGCATGTACCATGCCTAGCACACGTCCTAAATCTAGTGGTACAGCGTTTCCTAACCAAGTACCCAGGGCTGCCAGAGCTTCTCAGCCAGGCCAGAAAAGTCTGCAGCCACTTCAGACGGTCATTCCAAGCAAGCGTTCGCCTGGCAGAAATTCAAAGAGAATTCCACCTTCCCACAAACCATCTGATCTGAGACATGCCCACCAGGTGGAACTCGACATTAGCAATGCTGCAGCATCTGCACAACCAGCAGAGGGCCATCAATGAGTACCTGTGTGAGTATGGCACAAGGACAGTGCATGCACTTTACTGTCACCATTTGAGGAGGCAACGAGGATGGTGAGCAGGGACAGTGCATGCATCAGTGACACAATTCCTTTAGTGTTCCTGCTGGAGCACACTCTGCGGGGAATTATACATGTGGCTCTAGAGGCAGAGCAGCGGGAGGAAGAGGAGGCCTTCCCTAGCTCTGAAGGCCACAGTCATTCCGCAGACAGCATTCCAGCGGGTCCTTCTCAGATAAGACAGGCAGAGGATGAGGAGGAGGAGGAGGACTATTTAAGTAGTGGGGGCATTGAAGGTGGGGATTCCTCAAGGGAGGGTTTTGTGTGACCAGAAACACAAGGGCTAGTGCGTGACTGGGAGGAGGAAGTGCACGATGGGGTCATCCTCATTGACCAGGAAGACTCGGAAGCTAATGCCACCTCCAACCTACGCTGCATGGGCTCCCTTATAATGCAAAGCCTGCTAAAGGACCCCAGGATTCGTGCTATCAATTAGAGGGATCATTACTGTTTGGCAACCCTTCTTGATCCATGATACAAGGGTAAAGTTGCAGAGCTCATCCTGCCCGCACAGAGGGAGCACAGGATGAAAAAACTTGAGGATGCTCTAAAGCGACACTTGTGTAACACCTTTCCAATCACTGGTAGGTTACCAAGTGATGACACACGTGCTTCTGAGACTGCGGATGATCAGAGGAATAGTGGTGAAGGCCAGGGCCGCTTGACTGATGCATTTTTTAATTTTTTTAGTCCACGACGCCCTGGGACGTCAAATGTAGGCACCCATTGCCAGCGTCTTCACCATATGGTGCAGGACTACCTAGGGGCAAGGGCAGACCTGGATACCTTTCCAGCAGATGATCCACTGGCTTACTGGGTGTTGAGATTGGATAACTGGCCAGAATTTAACCAATATGCTGCAGCTACTAGGTTGCCCTTCATCTAGCGTGCTTTCTGAAAGGACGTTCAGTGCCGCTGGAGGTTTTGTCACAGAAAAAAGAGTGCGTCTGTCCACCGAATCTGTAGACCGGCTGACATTTATAAAAATGAATCAGTCCTGGATCAGCAGCTATCAATCCCCTGATGCTGAAGTAACGGAATAGATCAGGGATGTCTTCTGCATTCACAAAACCTCCAGCACTGATCTCTTCCACAATACCACAAAGGGGTTACGGTGTGAATGCACTTGCTGCCATGAAAGGCACAATATTTGGCTGCACTGATGCCTGTGCCATATTTATATCATTTTTATTTTTTGAACCGCAGGGTCCAACCCTGCACTCTTCCACAATATCACAGAGGGGTTACTGTAGGAATGCACTTGCTGGCCTGGCACCAAAAGCACAATATCTGGGTGCACTGACGCTTTTACCAGATGCATATCTTTTTAATATAGGACCACAAGGTCCACCCCTGCACTCTTCCACAATACTACAGAGGGGTTACTGCATGAGTGCACTTGCTGGCCTGGCAGTCTGGCACCAAAGGCACAATATCTGGGTGCACTGACGCCCATTACCAGATTCATATCTTTTTAATATAGGACCGCAAGGTTCACCCCTGCATTCTTCCACAATACCACAGAGGGGTTACTGTATGAATGCACTTGCTGGCCTGGCACCAAAAGCACAATATCTGGGTGCACTGACGCCCATTACCAGATTCATATCTTTTTACTATAGGACCGCAAGGTCCACCCCTGCATGACTGCTTAAGCCTGAGGCCTTCCCAACCCATACCCCAATAACCCCTTCCCAACCCATACCCCAATAACCTGAATAAACACAAACACGTATATGTCAGTTGGAATGTGCATGGGCCACAGCTTTATTAATCCATATATATATATAACCATGTATATATAACCATCCCTTGCAGTGCTTACTCAAACTGCCCTATCGCTCCATGCAATAGGCATTACCAAACCATTGAGCTCGTCCCCGCAAGCGAGGTCCGTCTCCCCCAAGGCCTCACCCGATGGTGGCTAAAACCTCCATTAAGCACTGCTGTCCAGGGAAACCGCCAACCTTCAGCTGTGACACGACTTGATGAAATCCAAGGGTGGGTGGGCGGGTCTCACCTTGATGCACTTCTCACTAGGCTTGTGCACCGATTTTTTTTTCGGTTCGATTCGGTTCGATTTTTCGGATTTTTAAACTTTTCGATTCGGCTCGTTTCGACCGATTTCGGTTTCGATTCGATTCGGTTCGGCACGTTTTTCGGGTACATTTTTTTTCGGAATTTCGACCATTTTTCGTATTTTCGTGTCACTGTGCTCGGTTTTTTGTATCGACTTTTCGTAATTTCGGAAATTTTCGTTTTTCGGAATTGCACATTTTTCGGAATATCGACCATTTTTCGTATTTTTAGTGTCATTTTGCCCGTTTTTTGTATCGACTTTTCGGTTTCGAAAAATTCGTTTTTCAGAAATTTTTCGTTTTACAAAATTTTCGTTTTTCATAAATTTTTCGTTTTTTACAAAATTTTCGTTTTTTCAGAAAATTTTCGTTTTCGGCCACAAATTTTTCGTTTTTCGGAAAATCTGTTCTCCTCGTTTGACAATTTCAAGTCCATCGAAAAATCGAAAATTTTCGTTTCGGCTCGCAAACATTTCGGATCCCAAATTTTCGGATCTAAAATTTTTCCGAAATTCGGCCGCATCCGAAAACACGAATCGGGAAATTTCGTGAAAATTCCGAAATTCCGAAACCCGAAACGCACATCCCTACTTCTCACGTTGGCAGGAACAGAGGAAGAACCCTGCACCCATCACCAGCATATATAGTCCAGGTAAGCAACACTGTTGCAACCACTCCACCAATAACGCCGTAGCTTTCCTTGACTGACAGGCCCATGCTTCCAACTGACCCCCCCCCTTCCCCCTCCCTGAGGGGCCCCAGGGATTCTAAACCCCTTCCAGATCTTTCCTTAACCTACAGGCCCAGGCCATCAGTCATGTCCCCCTTCCTGAAGGTCCAGGGGGTTCTTGACTGCTTAAGCCTGAGGCCTTCCCAACCCATACCCCAATAACCCCTTCCCAACCCATACCCCAATAACCTGAATAAACACAAACACGTATATGTCAGTTGGAATGTGCATGGGCCACAGCTTTATTAATCCATATATATATATAACCATGTATATATAACCATCCCTTGCAGTGCTTACTCAAACTGCCCTATCGCTCCATGCAATAGGCATTACCAAACCATTGAGCTCGTCCCCGCAAGCGAGGTCCGTCTCCCCCAAGGCCTCACCCGATGGTGGCTAAAACCTCCATTAAGCACTGCTGTCCAGGGAAACCGCCAACGCCAGGGGCCGCCTCAGCGTCCGCCCCTGCGCCCCCCCCGCAGACAGCGCCTCCTCTACGCCAGACTGCAGACCCACCAGGAAAATATCCAACCCAATATCCGGGAGATGTACCCTATCCCCTCTAATGACATTCGTATTGTCCCCCTCCAGCTTCGTATGTCTAACTGACACTCCCCCCAGATTACCCACAAACCTTGATATCTCCCTGTTAACCCGCTTCCGAGCCTTGCCCAGAGCCCTGGGGGCCGCAAATTCCTCCCAACTGGGGCGAGAGACTATCTCCGAAAACACCAGTGATAAACCCCGGAAAATGGTGAAACAACTGGCTAAGTCGCGTTTCATCCTCCTAACCAAGTCTACCGATCGGACCACCCCAAGATCGTTTCCCCCTGCATGTACCACTAACACCACATCCCTAGCCGCTTGTCTAGCCAACACCCTGCATTGTCCAGCCACCTGGGCCAATGCAAACCCTTGCTGCCAATCCACCGAATTGTAGCCAAGTCCAATCGTAGCCAAGCCTTTGGAAAACTCAGGTTCCAGCCAAGCGGCCGTTGTGCAGCCCGCTTGGCCACCCAGTGTATAAACGAGTGGCCGATGATCCAAACAACATGTACCACTAACACCACATCCTTGGCCGCTTGTCTAGCCAACACCCTGCGTTGTCCAGCCACCTGGGCCCAACGCAAACCCCCGCTGCCAATCCACCGAAACGTAGCCAAGTCCAATCGTAGCCAAGTCCTTTGGAAAACTCAGGTTCCAGCCAAGCGGCCGTTGTGCAGCCCGCTTGGCCACCCAGTGTATAAACGAGTGGCCGATGATCCAAACAACATGTACCACTAACACCACATCCTTAGCCGCTTGTCTAGCCAACACCCTGCGTTGTCCAGCCACCTGGGCCCAACGCAAACCCTTGCTGCCAATCCACCGAAACGTAGCCAAGTCCAATCGTAGCCAAGTCCTTTGGAAAACTCAGGTTCCTGCCAAGCGGCCGTTGTGCAGCCCGCTTGGCCACCCAGTGTATATACGAGTGTCCGATGATCCAAACAGTCGTCGGGGATGAACCTGTAATTATAAGAGGTTAGGGCGCACATAGGAATGACAACAATCCGATCGCCATCTACCCACACGCCTAATCATGTCGTCTGACGCACCCGCCTCCACCGCCATTGTCGCTGCGCCTATACGAAAAGAATGCGGCGCGAACTGCTTCGGGACGTGCCCCAAAGATGCAATACAACGCTTAAAATCAGGTCGACATACGCAAACAATACAACCCTGCGCTTCGGGAATCGCTCGCACCCGATAGCCCAAGAAGCCAAGAAACCCTGTAGCCCCTTCCCAAAAGTGGGAGGAAGCGTTTTTCTTCAACTTCTCCTTCTTTTCCATGAACCGGTCAGGCCGTTTGGGACGGTCCACCGTCTCCCTATCCCCAGAAAGTAGTGTAAGCACATCCACATATTCGTTCTCCAAACCCTCTCCCGTAACCTGCAGTGACCCGCAAACCCATTGGAGACAACTCGCCGGACCCATAAGAGATGCCCGCACCCCAACGGGAGGCACCTCCCCAGCACCCACCGCTGAGACCCCAATTAACTTGCAGGCCCAGTCATTCCCCCTGACCCCGAAACCAAAACTGCGCCAGCCTCGGAAATCCCCTGCTGACCCGACCTGTGCCAAAACCGGCGCGGGCGCTGCCCCAGATGTGCACGCAGACGCGGGAACCCCAACAGCAGCAGAGCTAGGCGCAAGAACCGCCGCCGGTACCGCGCTCCCCGAAACGACGTGTCCCGCCACACTCAGCGAAGACTTCCCCTTAGCCGCGTCCTCCGACCCATCCTGCCAGCGTCTAAAAGCAGCAACCCGGGCTTCTAGCAACCCCGTCGTTACACCACCAGCACCACCCGACGCATTAACCCCCGAAAGGCCGAGCGATCCAAACGCTGCACCCCCAAAATCCGACTCCCGTGCAGCCAGCAGGGGGATCCTCCCGGAGCCCCAGAATCACAGCCAAAGGTGATCCCAGCGATGGTCGCCCAGGAATAGCACCTCCACTGGTAACCGGCACCCTTCACCGACCTCCATCTCCTGCTACCAAGACACTCCTCGGCTGAGAGCGTTGAGAATGTCCATTCCGAATTGAAATACTCCATCCGATATCCCCTGCACCAGTACCGGTACGTCCCCAGCCACCGGGCTCCCTGCAACTGCTGCCGACATGATCCTCCTCCGATGTCCAGCCGCACGACGGGCGCCGCCATGTTGCGGGCGGGCCGAACGCGCCGCCCGAGACGCTGCATGCCTGCAACGAGTGGGAGGGAGCCTGGAGGCAGCCGCTGCCACTCTCGGCACTCTCCCCCCGGCCGCCGGAAGTGAAGGACCTCCACGCGGGCTCCTCGATGAGCGACCTCCGTCGGCCATCTTACCTGGTCCGGGGGGGGGGGGTGGTTCCTTCCAAACCCCCTTTTCCTTCCATCCCAGTCCCCTCGACCAACTCCTCCAGACTCCACACGTAAAGACAGGGAAGAAACAGCAGGCACCCGCACCATGTTCACCCTCCTCCGCACACTCGAACGCAGGTCCCTGGGTGGCGTGTCCATGACGACCGCCCTTCACCCGATTGGGAACCGGCTGCATCCACTTCCTTCTATTGATATTAAACCGGGCTCCCCTATGCCCCGGGGGGGGGGGGCTCGGGAGGGGCATTCTACCAATTTAGGCTAGACAGGGCCCTGGGAATGGCAAATCCGCAAGGACCCCACCTGGAACCAAATAACCCATAAGGACCAAGAGAAAGTGGCTCGAATCACATCCACCCACAGAGCACCGCACCCACGGAACAACCCTCCAAACACCACCAAACCTCCCCAGTCCAAAGCCACTCAAGAGCCCCCCACCAGCACCCCCAACACAGCATGCACCTGCCAACATGCAACCCAATGACCATATCCGAATGCACCTGCAAACATTATCCAATGACCATATACTGACTGCACCTGCAAACATGCAACACCATGACCACACCGACTGGACTTGCGAACATGCAACACAGTGGCCCCACACAGAATGCGCCTGTAACATGCAACCCAGTGACCATACCCGGAATGCACATGCAAACATGCAACAGCGACCCCACACAGATTGCACACGCAAACCTGCAACACCGTGACCTCACCCGGAATGCACACGCAAACCTGCAACACCGTGGCCACATACAGAAAGAGCCTGCACACATGCAACCCAGTGACCATACACTGAATGCATCTGCAAGTATGCAACATCGTGACCACGCACAGCACGCACGCGCAAAATTCAACACAGTGACCATACCCGGAATGCACCCGCAAGCCTGCAACACAGTGGCCACACACAGAATGAGCCTGCAAACATGCAACACCGTGACCATACCCGGAATGCACATGCAACATAGTGACCACACACAGAATGCACACGCAAACATGCAACACCGTGACCACCCCCGGAATGCACACGCAAACCTGCAACACAGTGGCCACATACCGCATGAGCCTGCAAACATGCAACACAGCGACCATACACTGAATGCATCTGCAAACATGCAACGCCGTGACCCCGCCCAGAACTCTTAAAACCCTCGGTTCCTAAGGGGTCAATGGGGTATTATGCTGCAGTAACCCCTATCGAAACCGCTAGTAAATTAAGCATTCTAGCAATTGAAACTGTTTACTACAATTATGTATTCAAACGTTTCCTGCACCATATCTCCCTTGTTCCCCGAAGTGATAAGAGTTTTCTCTCTCTCCAGTGCCGGACCTCAGGGTACCGGACCCCAGGGTGCAGGAGCTCAGGACCTCAGGGTGCAGAACCCCAGGGTGCAGGAGCTCAGGACCTCAAGTTACAGGACCTCAGGGTGCACTCGCTAAAGGACACTGAAATTTCATTCATGCACTGAATTGTGAAGTATTTGTCCGCCGGCACCTGCTGGGTAAAGCACAGAACAGAAGATGCAGAGGAACAATTCCCATGTGACTCACGTGCAGCCATCAATGATCCTCCAGATGCCATCCGAACCGCAGCCAAAGGTGAGCCCAGCGCTGGACACCCAGGATCAACACCTCCACTGTTAACCGGTATTTCTCTCCGACCTCCATCTCCAGCCTCCGCGATGCTCCGTGGCCGAGAGTTTTGTGAATTACCGTTTCCAATATGCGGGCTGCCCTCCGCCGCCTCCTGCACCGGCGCCGTCTTGCCACCAGCCACCGGGCCTCTCCTCGCAGCCGCTGGAATGTTTCCCCTCCGTTCCTGTGCAGCCGGATGGGCGCCGCCATCTTGTGGGCGGGCCAAACGCACAGCCCGTGACGCTGTCCGTCTGCGACGAGTGGGCGGGGCCCTGGAAGCCGCCGACGCTGCCCTCGTCGCTCTCCCCCTGGCTGCCGGAAGCGCCTGATCGTTGTGCGGGCTCCTAGAACTCTGCATCCGCCGGACATTCTGCCTAGCACGAGGGGGGGCGGTCCTCCGAACCCCCCCAGCCCGATCTTCGCCATCCCTGCGATCCAGGCCTTCCCCAGTGGCACCTAAACCGGGAGAGAGATTGTTGCAGGCGCACGTAGTATGCTCACCCTCCTTGTACCGGACCGCAGCTCCCTGGGCGGTGTGTCCATCACCACGGACCCTTCCGATGAATAGGCACCGGCCGCATCCACTTCACCCCCGCCGCTCATCCTGGATCCTCGAAGTCTCGGGGTCTCGGGCTGAGACGACTCGGTGGCCGGGAACGCCGTTCTCTTCGCCACTGGCGGGGCTCCTCACTCGACCCTGGCGTCTGTTCACCAGGAGTAGCTAAGGCCTCCGCCATTAACTCTTGCAACGATGCTCCCCGAGCCGCAGCGTGTTCCTTTAACTGCTCCAGCAGCCCTTCCAGCGAAGAAGAAGCCATCCCAGCCAATTCACTTTTTTCTCTTTCTCACCAGAACACCTGAAAAACACCTGGAAACCTAGTCTCACCTTGATGCACTTCTCACGTTGGCAGGAACAGAGGAAGAACCCTGCACCCATCACCAGCATATATAGTCCAGGTAAGCAACACTGTTGCAACCACTCCACCAATAACGCCGTAGCTTTCCTTGACTGACAGGCCCATGCTTCCAACTGACCCCCCCCCTTCCCCCTCCCTGAGGGGCCCCAGGGATTCTAAACCCCTTCCAGATCTTTCCTTAACCTACAGGCCCAGGCCATCAGTCATGTCCCCCTTCCTGAAGGTCCAGGGGGTTCTTTCTTCCACAATACTAGCAGAGGGGTTACTGTAATGAATATGTACATGCTGGATGGCAAAGTCCTGGCCACCAAAAGCACAATATCTGGGTGCACTGACGCCTTTACCAGATGCATATCTTTTTAATTTCTTAAAGTGCATTACCAGATGCATTCTTCCACAATACCACAGAGGGGTTACTAAACTAAAAAAATGGTCGGAGCTGTGGCAATTGAGTTTTAACGTGGATAAGTGCAAGATAATGCACCTGGGACGTAAAAACCCAAGGACTGAATATAGAATATTTGATACAGTCCTAACCTCAACATCTGAGGAAAGGGATTTAGGGGTCATTATTTCAGAGTATCTAAAGGTAAGTAGTCAATGTAATAGAGCAGCAGGAAATGCTGGCAGAATGCTTTGAAATGCTGGCAGAATGCTTGGTTGTGTAGGGAGAGGTATTAGCAGTAGGAAAAGGGAAGTGCTCATGCCACTGTACAGAGCACTGATGAGACCTCACTTGGAGTACTGTGTGCAGTACTGGAGACCGTATCTCCAGAAGGATATAGACATCTTAGAGAGAGTTCAGAGAAGGGCTACTAAAATGGTGTACGGCTTGAAGGAGAAAAGTTACCAGGAAAGGCTTAATGATCTTAACATGTACAGCTTGGAAAAAAGACGAGACAGAGGAGATATGATAGAAACATTTAAATACGTAAAGGGAATCCACAAGGTAGAGGAAGGGAGTATATTTAAAAGGAAACAAAGTAGCAAAACAAGAGGACATAGTCTTAGATTAGAGGGGCAAAGGTTTAAAAGTAACATCAGGAAGCATTATTTTACTGAGAGGGTGGTGGATACATGGAACAGTCTTCCAGTAGAAGTGGTAGAGGCCAAAACAGTAATTGAATTTAAGCAGGCATGGGATAGGCATCAGGCTATCCTAATCAAAAGATAAATCCAGGTAAAGTATCCATGTAATTGGGCAGACTAGATGGGCCGAAAGGTTCTTATCTGCCAACATTTTTCTATGTTTCTATGTTTCTATGAATACACAGGCTGGCCTGGTACCAAAAGCACAATATCTGGGTGCACTGACACCTTTAACAGATGCATATCTTTTTAATATAGGACCGCAAGGACCACCCCTGCATTCTTCCACAATACTACAGAGGGGTTACTGTATGATAGTACTTGCTGGCCTGGCAGTCTGGCACCAAAAGCACAATATCTGGGTCCACCGACGCCCATTACTAGATGCATATCTTTTTAATATAGGACCACATGGTCCATCCCTGCATTCTTCCACAATACCACAGAGGGGTTACTGTATGAATGCACTTGCTGGCCTGGCACCAAAAGCACAATATCTGGGTGCACTGACGCCCATTACCAGATTCATATCTTTTTACTATAGGACCGCAAGGTCCACCCCTGCATTCTTCCACAATACTACAGAGGGGTTACTGTATGATAGTACATGCTGGCATGGCACTAAAAGCACAATATTTGGGTGCACTGCCACTGATGCCTGTATCAGATTCATATCCTCAGAGGGGTTACGGTGTGACGACACTGTTGCCGACGCTAAAGGCCCAATTTTAAAGCACCTATTGTTACTTTCATCCAAAGCCTGCATAAGTTTCACAATAATTTAGCCAAAAAATCACTAAATGTTTTCTGCGTGTCCGAAAATGTCTCCTCTTTTCATACAGACTGCCGCCCCAAGCAGTTGTTTATGGATAGTTTAAAGGAAAAGCATTTACCGTCTTTTAAAACGTAATTTTTTTGTTTTCAAGTGTTTCTATAATCCTAGAAATCCGCCACTTCACGGGCAGGTTATGGGGACCTCCTAGGCACGATATTTGAAGGAATTTTTCGTTTTTATTTTTAACCCTTATTTCATGGAAAACTCACTGTCCCTTTAAAAACGTTTTTTTTTTTTACTTTTTGTCCTTGTTTCCTGTCCCCCAGGGCACTACCCGGACCCCCATACACCTTTTATGGCAAATATCTAGCATATATGCCCTCTTGGAGGGCACTCTAAAAAACGAATTTTCAGCCCCATTGACTTGTATTGAGTTCGAGTTCGGGTTCGGATTCGGATTCGAACATTTGGAAAGTTCGGGTTCAGATCCGAACCGAACTCGGGGGGTGTTCGGCTCATCCCTAATCAGCAACATAAACACAATAAGGACATTCCATTATTTGATGGTAGTGTCCCTTTAACGCTAAAGTGGTCACAATGTGCCGAGTCCCTTTAAAATGTCTCTCTCTTCCTTCCTCTGTCTCTCTCCCTCCAGTGTCTCTCTCTCCCTCCAGTCTCTCTCTCCCTCCCTCCAGTCTCTCTATCCCTCCCTCCAGTCTCTCTCTCTCCCTCCAGTCTCTCTCTCTCCCTTCAGTCTCTCTCTCTCTCCCTTCAGTCTCTCTCTCTCCCTTCAGTCTCTCTCTCTCCCTTCAGTCTCTCTCTCTCCCTTCAGTCTATCTCTCTCTCCCTCCAGTGTCTCCCTCTCCCTCCAGTCTCTCTCTCTCCCTCCAGTCTCTCTCTCCCTCCCTCCAGTCTCTCTCTCCCTCCCTCCAGTCTCTCTCTCTCTCCCTCCAGTCTCTCTTTCCCTCCCTCCAGTCTTTCCCTCCCTCCAGTCTCTCTCTATCCCTCCCTCCAGTCTCTCTCTCTCTCCCTCCAGTCTCTCTCTCTCCCTCCAGTCTCTCTCTCTCTCCCTCCAGTCTCTCTCTCTCCCTCCAGTCTCTCTCCCTCCAGTGTCTCTCTCTCTCTCCCTCCAGTCTCTCTCTCTCCCTCCAGTCTCTCTCTCCCTCCCTCCAGTCATTCTCTCCCTCCAGTCTCTCTCCCTCCTCCCTCCTCCAGTCTCTCTCTCTCTCCCTCCAGTCTCTCTTCCTCCCTCCAGTCTCTCCTCTCTCTGTCCAGTCTCTCTTTCTCTCTCCCTCCAGTGTCTCTCTCCCTCCAGTGTCTCTCTCTCCCTCCAGTCTCTCTCTCTCCCTCCAGTCTCTCTTTCTCCCTCCAGTCTCTCTTTCTCCCTTCCAGTCTCTCTCTCTCTCCCAGTGTCTCTCTCTCTCCCTCCAGTCTCTCTCCCTCCTCCCTCCCTCCAGTCTCTCTCTCTCTCCCTCCAGTCTCTCTTCCTCCCTCCAGTCTCTCTCTCTCTCTGTCCAGTCTCTCTTTCTCTCTCCCTCCAGTGTCTCTCTCTCCTCCAGTGTCTCTCTCTCCCTCCAGTCTCTCTCTCTCCCTCCAGTCTCTCTTTCTCCCTCCAGTCTCTCTTTCTCCCTCCAGTCTCTCTCTCTCTCCCTCCAGTGTCTCTCTCTCTCCCTCCAGTCTCTCTCCCTCCCTCCAGTCTCTCTCTCTCTCTCTCCCTCCAGTCTCTCTCTCTCCCTCCAGTCTCTCTCTCTCTCCCTCCAGTCTCTCTCTCACTCCCTCCAGTCTCTCTCTCTCTCCCTCCAGTCTCTCTCGTCTCTCTCTCTCGTCTGTCTCGCAAAGCTGTGCTGGATTTTATTGTTTATACCTTAATAACATGTTTTTAGGACGCATTGTAGCCAGCGCCGTGTATACTGTATATACTGTGATGTATATTGATTTGTTTTTCTGGATTTGTGGGAATTTAAAGTTCTAAGCCAATGGGTAAATTATCAGGAGTGTCATGGAGCTCCCTGTACCCCGACTGGGTTATTCCGGCGTACAGTGACCTGATTCCCCAAATATTTAGCGTAAGGTAATGAAGCTCTGTAAGCAACGACTGGGACAGAGGAGGCGCCTGGGGCAAATGCTGTCACTGTGAAGGAACCCAAATAATTACAGGATGGAGCTGAAAACCTTCTCAGTGCGCTCTCCCTCCTGTCACTCTGTATTACTGTAAAGAAGTTGCAAGGAGCTCAGGAACTCAGATATCAGGTCCCAACAAGGGGCGGTCACCCACGGAAAGCTCCCTGGAGCTGCCGGACCTTACAGCCTCCAATGTATCACTGCAACAAAGGGGAAGCCAATGAGGAGATCCTGAACGTTCCATGGACTGTCCTCTCCGGAGTCCGCTAAGGGAATCTCTCAGACCCTTGCGCAGCACGAGGCTAAGAGAGCAGGCTACAGGAACGAGTGGGCACACTTTATTCAGGTCAAGCCTCTAAGGCACAAAACCGATGTTTCGCCCTGAAGGTCTTATTTTTGCGTAACACAGCTTCACACAATGTCTGCTTATATAAGGAATAGCAATCCCTACACAACCTAGAATGCACATGGAAGCACTACCTAAGCAGTGATTCGTAGAAGGTGGGAGATTGGTTACCAACATAGAATTTGGGATTAAACCCATCAAACTTGCAAACAAACAGTAAAGGTAACGCAGGGAAACCCCCCCTCCCCTTCCCGAGGTATGGGTACCCCATTAGATAAAATATATTATTTGTATTAAAATGAAATACAAATACACAAGATATATAAGAAAAAAACACACAAAAATTATAAAGAAAAAATATACACAATGATGATGAGTAGAAAAAACTCAGAAGTAGGTGGTATATATATACTGTACTGTATATACACAACCCAAACGAGCTGCCAGGTGTAAAGCTTGCTGTGCGGGAGTATAATAACCCAGTGTGTAGATTTAATTGAAAATAAAGCCAGTGCCGCCAGTACTGTGAGTAGAACAATAGAAAACAAGTGTGTATTATACCACACAATATAAGGAGACTGTAATGCCCTGAATCCAAAATCATTTCTGGGCTGTCCCTATAGATGGCTCAGGTTGGTCTCCTCCAGGTAGATGGAAGCAATCAAGTAATAAAATGCAAGATATTAAAAACACAAATATACAGATTAACAGTAAATAAATATGTAGGAAATATAGTCACTATGTTACATGTTTACAGGTGCATTCTGTATATAGTCACTGTGTTACATGTTTACAGGTGCATTCTGTATATAGTCACTGTGTTACATGTTTACAGGTGCATTCTGTATATAGTCACTGTGTTACATGTTTACAGGTGCATTCTGTATATAGTCACTATGTTACATGTTTACAGGCGCATTCTGTATATAGTCACTATGTTACATGTTTACAGGTGCATTCTGTATATAGTCACTGTGTTACATGTTTACAGGTGCATTCTGTATATAGTCACTATGTAACATGTTTACAGGCGCATTCTGTATATAGTCACTGTGTTACATGTTTACAGGTGCATTCTGTATATAGTCACTATGTTACATGTTTACAGGCGCATTCTGTATATAGTCACTATGTTACATGTTTACAGGTGCATTCTGTATATAGTCACTGTGTTACATGTTTACAGGTGCATTCTGTATATAGTCACTGTGTTACATGTTTACAGGCGCATTCTGTATATAGTCACTGTGTTACATGTTTACAGACGCATTCTGTATATAGTCTGTATGTTACATGTTTACAGGCGCATTCTGTATATAGTCATTATGTTACATGTTTACAGGTGCATTCTGTATATAGTCACTGTGTTACATGTTTACAGGCGCATTCTGTATATAGTCACTATGTTACATGTTTACAGGCGCATTCTGTATTTAGTCACTAGGTTATATATAGTCACTGTGTTACATGTTTACAGGTGCATTCTGTATATAGTCACTGTGTTACATGATTACAGGGGCATTCTGTATATAGTCACTATGTTACATATTTACATGTGCATTCTGTATATAGTCACTGTGTTACATGTTTACAGGCGCATTCTGTATATAGTCTCTATGTTACATGTTTACAGGCGCATTCTGTATATAGTCACTGTGTTACACGTTTACAGGTGCATTCTGTATATAGTCACTGTGTTACATGATTACAGGGGCATTCTGTATATAGTCACTATGTTACATATTTACATGTGCATTCTGTATATAGTCATTATGTTACATGTTTACAGGTGCATTCTGTATATAGTCAAAATGTTACATGTTTACAGGCGCATTCTGTATATAGTCACTATGTTACATGTTTACAGGTGCATTCTGTATTTAGTCACTGTTACATGTTTGCAGGTGCATTCTGTATATAGTCACTGTGTTACATGTTTACAGGTGCATTCTGTATATAGTCACTATGTTACATGTTTACAGGTGCATTCTGTATATAGTCACTGTGTTACATGTTTACAGGTGCATTCTGTATATAGTCACTGTGTTACATGTTTACAGGTGCATTCTGTATGTAGTCACTGTGTTACATGTTTACAGGTACATTCTGTATATAGTCACTGTGTTATATGTTTACAGGTGCATTCTGTATATAGTCACTGTGTTACACGTTTACAGGTGCATTCTGTATATAGTCACTATGTAACATGTTTACAGGTGCATTCTGTATATGTCAATGTGCTACATGTTTACAGGCGCATTCTGTATATAGTCACTGTGTTACATGTTTACAGGCACATTCTGTATATAGTCACTGTGTTACATGTTTACAGGCGCATTCTGTATATAGTCACTGTGTTACATGTTTACAGGCGCATTCTGTATATAGTCACTATGTTACATGTTTACAGGTGCATTCTGTATATAGTCACTGTTTTACATGTTTACAGGCGCATTCTGTATATAGTCACTGTGTTACCATGTTTACAGGTGCATTCTGTATATAGTCACATGTTACATGTTACAGGTGCATTCTGTATATAGTCACTGTTTTACAGGTTTACAGGCGCATTCTGTATATAGTCACTGCGTTACAGTTTACAGGCGCATTCTGTATATAGTCACTGTGTTACATATTTACAGGCGCATTCTGTATATAGTCACTGTGTTACATATTTACAGGCGCATTCTGTATATAGTCACTGTGTTACATGTTTACAGGTGCATTCTGTATATAGTCACTGTGTTACATGTTTACAGCACATTCTGTATATAGTCACTGTGTTACATGTTTACAGGCGCCTTTCTGTATATAGTCACTGGTGTTACATGTTTACAGGTGCATTCTGTATATAGTCACTGTGCTACATGTTTACAGGCGCATTATGTATATAGTCACTGTGTTACATGTTTACAGGCGCATTCTGTATATAGTCACTGTGTTACATGTTTACAGGCGCATTCTGTATATAGTCACTGTGTTACATGTTTACAGGCGCATTCTGTATATAGTCACTGTGTTACATGTTTACAGGTGCATTCTGTATATTCACTGTGTTACATGTTTACAGGTACATTCTGTATATAGTCACTATGTTGCATGTTTACAGGTGCATTCTGTATATAGTCACTGTGTTACATGTTTACAGGCGCATTCTGTATATAGTCACTGTGTTACATGTTTACAGGTGCATTCTGTATATTCACTGTGTTACATGTTTACAGGTACATTCTGTATATAGTCACTGTGTTACATGTTTACAGGTGCATTCTGTATATTCACTGTGTTACATGTTTACAGGTACATTCTGTAATATAGTCACTGTGTTACATGTTTACAGTGCATTCTGTATATAGTCACTGTGTTACATGTTTACAGGTGCATTCTGTATATAGTCACTGGTTACATGTTTACAGGCGCATTCTGTATATAGTCACTAGTTACATGTTACAGGTGCATTCTGTATTGGAGGTATGTTAGTAAGGAGCTCTTGAGTGACTTAAGACTGTGGAAGATTTGATGGTGGCTTGGAGGTTATTCCATAATTGCGGTGCTCTGTAGGATAATGAGGATCGAGACACTTTCTTTTTGTATTGTGGTACTGAAAGTCCTGTGAATAATATAAAAAAGGTCCGTTACAGAAAAAAACACTTCCCCATTTAAAAGAATCTGAAAAAATAAGTTTGCGGAAAAATGGCAAAAAAATAATGATGGTTGGATAAATATTTATGAAAAAATATTTGTAACATTGAAATCTATGGGATTCGCCTGATTAAACCTGTCGAATGAAACCACTGAACATCAGGGCCATTTCACTGACATTTCTCTGCTGATCAATGTGAATAGATTAACCATTGCTTCTCTATTCTCACCATTCACTGCAATTTCGAGGCCAATTCGGCTCTTTCAATAACCCTTAATATGTAAAAACAACAATAAAATAAAGTGACGCAACCAAACCTTCAGAGATGTTAACGCGCGTCAATTAATGCTGGTATTACGGTCCGAGTGCATTTTTTCCTCTGTCAAAAAATATCGTGCATAAAAAAGACGCGCAAAAACGTGCACGCATTTACGTTGCGCGCAAGAAATCAGTGGGCAGACTGTTGTTTTCACGCGATTCAGCCAATCAGAATTAACCCCTTCCCGACCGCGGACGTACCATGTACGTCATTGCAGCGGGTCTCTCTTAGACCCGCTGACGTACATGGTACGTCCTCCGTTTTGAGCTGCTGGAAGCGATCGGATCGCTTCCAGCAGCTCAAACGCCATTGCAGGATGCCTGGGAGTCCAGGCATCCGTGCAATGGCCGTTAGAAGTGCCGGGGCACCATGTGATCGCTCCCCGGGAGCGATCTACATCCGGTTGCACCGGAGAGGTGCCCGCACTTTCTACAGAGCGCTGGAAGCGATCGGATCGCTTCCAGCTGCTCTGAGCATATTTACAAGGATGCCTCGACATCGAGGCATCTTGTAATATACTTACCTGCCGCCGGTCCGTCCGTGATCGCTCCCCCGAGCGATCACTTCCGGTAGCGCAGGAAGTACTGAGTGCCACGAGTATCGTGGCACTCAGTACAAAATCGATCACTTCAGTGATCAGGTGCTCTGCTGGGTGCCTCGAGGGATCAAGGCACCCAGCAGAGTAAAAAAAAGTGAAAAAAAAGTAAAAAAAAAGTGTAAAAAAAAAGTGTGTAAAAAAAGTGTAAAAAAGAAAAAATAAATAAAATAAACTGACAGTTAGGGGTAGGGTTAGGGTTAGGGTTAGGGTTAGGTTAGGGGTAGGGTAGGGAGGGGTAGGGTTAGGGTTAGGGGTTAGGGTTAGGTTAGGTTAGGGGTTAGGGGTAGGGTAGGGGTAGGGTTAGGGGTAGGGTTAGGGGAGGGGGGGGGGTTAGGGTTAGGGGTAGGTAGGGTTAGGGTTAGGGTAGGGGTAGGGTTAGGGTTAGGGTAGGGGTAGGGTTAGGGGTAGGGTAGGGGTAGGGTTAGGGTTAGGGTTAGGGTAGGGTTAGGTTAGGGTTAGGGTAGGTTCTAAGGGCAGGGTCAGGGGTAGGGTTAGGGTTCTAAGGCAGGGTCATCTTGGGGCTGAGTGGATGTTCCTAGCCTGCCTCATCAGAGAGCAGGCTAGCAACATCCAATCAGAAGTTAGAAAAAATCAAAATAAAATTAATTTGTCAGGTCAGGCCAATATTTTGTAAATATTGGCTCTGACCTCTGTGATTCTCCCTCCCTCTCCTCACTTGTGTTTGTGAGCGAGAGAGAGAGATCAGATTTGACAGGTTAGAGATTTTAGTGAGATTTTAGTGAGATTAGAAAAATTGAGGCAGATTTAGAGAGATTTTAGGGAGATTTAGAAAATTGAGGCAGGTTTAGAGGGATTTAGAGAGATTTAGGTGTTTATTTATTTTCTTGTGAAACCCAACGGTTCTCTAAGAACCAACAATCCGCTTATATATATATAATAATTATAAAATTTTAATCTAATCTAATATATAGTGTCTGAGAGGGGTACAGCGCCGAGGAGCATATGCCATCCTGGCGTCAGAATCTGAGGCATCTGCGTCAGACTCAGACCCTCATTTCGACCCCGCTAACTGCTCAGAGCGTCGCTAGATACATTATCTATGCTGGCTGATGTATCTAGTGATGTTTCTGATGCAGATCCTGGGTCACCACGCTGCAGCAGGAGCACGCAGCTCCAGCTGAGGAGTGGGTAGTGCTCATCGCCAGAGGCCAGATATCCCTCCTTTCACGGCAAATCCTGGCATCAATATTGATGTTGCAGGATTTACCGCCACACAGTTTTTGCAGGTGTTTATGGGATGATTGTTGGGCCACATCGTGCCCAATCAAATCTGTATGCCCATCAGCATTGTGCTGCGAAGCCAACTCCTACTTGGCAAGGCAGCAATGGACCCCGCTAGATGTGCCAGAATTTCTGAAATTCTGGCACTTACTATGCTGGGGCACATAAAGAAGCCCTCAATCGCTCCTGCTGAGCAGTACCCCAACTGCTCTACCCCCATTTACCTCCATCAATGTCACGTAGAAGGTATGAAAACATTTTGCGTTTCATGCACTTCAGTGACAACAGCCTGTGCTCCACTAGAGAGCATCCCCAGTTTGACAGGCACCAGACTTTTACATTTTAATCGTACATTTTTATGTTCTACAATGGTGCTGTATTTTGCCAAAATCTTGCACACCTATGCATGGGGGCAGGGTGTACTCAGGAGATCTTGCAGAAAACAACCTGGAGAGTTTTCATGCATAACAAACAACAGTGTCTGCTAAGGCTAGGTCAGACAGCGTGATTTCTACGGACGTACTCCGTGCAGTACGGACATCGCAGTACGGAAGACGCAGTAGTGGTCACACACAGTCCGTTTTTTCACCTGACATTTATTTGACAGATGTAGGAGGACAATAATTCAATTGCAAAACCATTTGTCTTGAAAAATGCAGTCCGTCTGACCACGTTCCATCACTCACACACAAGCTACAGACGTTGCGGACCAGCGCACTTGTGCGGCCGTTCTAGCGGTTCTACGTTCTTGCCTGCCTTGCGTCCGTGGGCCGCGGCCGTTGTGCGTCCGCAGTTCAGTGCGGACGTACTCGTGTGTCGGCTCCATTGGACTTTATGTCATGCTATCAGGACGTACTTTTAGGCGCGATCACGGACGTGAACACTACGCTCGTCTGACCCTAGCCTAAATCACAGTCCAAAACTACTGTGGGCGTAAAAATCTGAAAATTGAAAAATTACGCCACACACCTTCTCAAATGTTTTGGGCTAAAACCGTGCATCCATGGCATCAAAAGCACTCCATATGCATATACCTTGGGGTGTCAACATAACAAATATAAAATTTTCTGGCAATAATTCAAACTGGGGTATGCGGTAGACCCAAAACCAAAGCGGCCTAGCTGAAGAAAATAATCTCATTCAACTCCAATGACAAAGTCATAAAAATTGTATTTGAACCTTCCCAAAACCTGGCAAACCTATGCATGGGGGCATGGTTACTCAGGAGACCTTGCAGAAAACAACCTGGAGAGTTTTCATTGCAGTAAAAAACAGTGTCCCTAAATCACAGTCCAAAACTGATGTGGGTGTAAAATGAAAAATGACCACCAAAACAGTATCTAATTTGTTGGAGCAAACGGATGCATCATAGCATAAAAACACTCCATTTACAATACTTGGGTGTTAGCTTACCAAAATATGCACGTTCATAAAACTGGGGTATGTAAAAAGGCCCCTAAAAAGAAAATAAGCAAAGAAGATACTGTATGTCAAATTAGAAAATTGACAAGCACATGTCAAAGATTGGCGTAGCCCCCAAAAAACAGAACAAATCTATATATGGGTGGTATCAATTTACTCAGAAGATGTTGCTGAACATATTTGGGTGTTTTTGGCAGTAACCCATAACTGGATTTGACAATTCATGCCTAAAGTACAATGTGTGTGAAAAAATAACACAAAAAGTGACTACCTGAAAAGTTGACAAAGAGCTAGTGCATGGAAAGTGTTAAAATACAACTCTTTGAAGCACCCTAGTGTGCCCTTTCTAAAAATATAGGGTTTGATGGGGGTAAATTACTTGGCCGGCTTCAAAATGTCCCAAATAGACATGGGTGCATGATGACGAAATGTGAAAATTCCAAGTTGGAAAACTGAAATGCGCACCCCCCAAAAGGCCTTTTAGCCCCCAAATGACCCGACATACCTAACATGGGTGGTATCAATTTACTCAGAAGATGTTGCTGAACATATTTTGGGGTGTTTTTTGGCAGTAACCCATAACTGGATTTGACAATCATGCCTAAAGTACAATGTGTGTGAAAAAATAACACAAAAAGTGACTACCTGAAAGATTGACAAAGAGCTAGTGCATGAAAGTGTTAAAATACAATCTTTGAAGCACCCTAGGGTGTGCCCTTTCTAAAAATATATGGTTTGATGGGGTAAATTACTTTGGCCGGCTTCAAAAATGTCCCAAATAGGACATGGGTGCATGATGACGAATGTGAAAATTCCAAGTTGAAAACTGAATGCGCACCCCCCAAATAAGGCCTTTTAGCCCCCAAATGACCCGACATACCTATACATGGGTGGTATCAATTTACTCAGAAGATGTTGCTGAACATATATTTGGTGTTTTTTGGCAGTAACCCATAACTGGATTTGACAATTCATGCCTAAAGTACAATGTGTGTGAAAAAATAACACAAAAAGTGACTACCTGAAAGATTGACAAAGAGCTAGTGCATGGAAAGTGTTAAAATACAACTCTTGAAGCACCCTAGGGTGTGCCCTTCTAAAAATATATGGTTTGATGGGGGTAAATACTTTGGCCGGCTTCAAAAATGTCCAAATAGGACATGGGTGCATGATGACGAAATGTGAAAATTCCAAGTTGAAAACTGAAATGCGCACCCCCCAAATAAGGCCTTTTAGCCCCAAATGACCCGACATACTATACATGGGTGGTATCAATTTACTCAGAAGATGTTGCTGAACATATTGGGGTGTTTTTTGGCAGTAACCCATAACTGGATTTGACAAATTCATGCCTAAAGTACAATGTGTGTGAAAAAATAACACAAAAAGTGACTACCTGAAAGTTTGACAAAGAGCTAGTGCATGGAAAGTGTAAAATACAACTCTTGAAGCACCCTAGGGTGTGCCCTTTCTAAAAATAATGGTTTGATGGGGGTAAATTACTTTGGCCGCTTCAAAAATGTCCCAAATAGGAATGGGTGCAGATGACGAAATGTGAAAATTCCAAGTTGGAAAACTGAAATGCGCACCCCCAAATAAGGCCTTTAGCCCCCAAATGACCGACATACCTATACATGGGTGGTATCAATTTACTCAGAAGATGTTGCTGAACATATTTTGGGTGTTTTTTGGCAGTAACCCATAACTGGATTTGACAATTCATGCCTAAAGTACAATGTGTGTGAAAAAATAACACAAAAAGTGACTACCTGAAAGATTGACAAAGAGCTAGTGCATGGAAGTGTTAAAATACAACTCTTTGAAGCACCCTAGGGTGCCCTTCTAAAAATATATGGTTTGATGGGGGTAAATTACTTTGGCCGCTTCAAAAATGTCCCAATATGACATGGGTGCATGATGACGAAATGTGAAATTCCAAGTTGGAAAACTGAAAATGCGCACCCCCCAAATAAGGCCTTTTAGCCCCAAATGACCGACATACCTATACATGGGTGATCAATTTACTCAGAAGATGTTGCTGAAACATATTTTGGGGTGTTTTTTGGCAGTAACCCATAACTGGATTTTGACAATTTATGCTAAAGTACAATGTGTGTGAAAAAATAAACAAACAAAAGTGACTACCTGAAAGTTTGACAAAGAGCTAGTGCATGGAAAGTGTTAAAATACAACTCTTTGAAGACCCTAGGTGTGCCCTTTCTAAAAATATATGGTTTGATGGGGTAAATTACTTTGGCCGGCTCAAAAAATGTCCCAAATAGGACATGGGTGCATGATGACGAATGTGAAATTCCAAGTTGGAAAACTGAAAATGCGCACCCCCCAAATAAGGCCTTTAGCCCCCAAATGACCCGACATACCTATACATGGGTGGTATCAATTTACTCAGAAGATGTGCTGAACATATTTTGGGGGTTTTTTTGGCAGTAACCCATAACTGGATTTGACAATTCATGCCTAAAGTACAATGTGTGTGAAAAAATACACAAAAGTGACTACCTGAAAGATTGACAAAGAGCTAGTGCATGGAAAGTGTTAAAATACAACTCTTTGAAGACCCTTAGGGTGTGCCCTTTCTAAAAATATATGGTTGATGGGGTAAATTACTTTGGCCGGCTTCAAAAATGTCCCAAATAGGACATGGGTGCATGATGACGAAATGTGAAAATTCCAAGTTGGAAAAACTGAAATGCGCACCCCCCAAATAAGGCCTTTTAGCCCCAAATGACCGACATACCTAATACATGGGTGGTATCAAATTTACTCAGAAGATGTTGCTGAACATATTTTGGGGTGCTTTTTGGGCAGTAAACCTTAAAGTTCACAGTACATGTATTCTAAATTGCGTTCAAAAAAAAAAAATCACCAAATTTTTTTTTTTTTCAAACTTTGGCATAGATTTGTGGTAAAATGGTTTGCATGGAAAGAGTCAAAATACCCAAGTTAAATACCTTGATTTGTGTACTTAAAAAAATATGTATATGTGGAGGGTTATTCAGGAATTAGTGGACAGATATCAGTGTTACAATTCACTATCACTAGTTTTGAAAATAAACTCTTTGGAAATGGCAAAGTGCTACTTGCACTTATTGTTGCATAAAATAAGAAAAAAAGCGAGGAATATGTAAACATTGGGTATTGCTAAACTCAGTACTAATTTAGATACTAAGGATAAAAAATTTTGACGGTTGTTGATACATAAGAAATTTTGGGGGTCAAAGTTCGAAAAAAGTGGTGTTTTTTCAATTTTTGTGTCATATTTCACAATATTTTTTTATAGTAAATTATATGAAATGATGAAAAAATGGTATCTTTATAAAGTCCATTTAGTGACGAGAAAAACAGTGTAAAATATGTGTGGGTTACTATAAACGAGTAAGAGGAAAATTTGACGTAAACACTAAGAGCGCAGAAACGTAAAAACAGCTGCGGTCACGAACGGACGGATTTGTGTAAAACCGCCCGGTCACTAAGGGTTAAGAACCATAATTGTCTCCCGTTCAGTTTTTGCGCCTGTCAAAATCAATCTGAGTATATATGTGCTGCAGCATAATAAAAACACGCACAACTTCTCCATTTTATGTTGGTATGTGTAGAATGTGTAACTATAATGTCTGTATTTTTTTTTTTCGTCGCTGGTGTATTTGGTTTCGGCCAGAACATTACGATTTGCATTAACACCAGCAACGTTAAATTATGTGCGAAAACATCGTTCGTTAAATGTTGTGCATCGAGTGTAAACCATCCGCGACCAGCCGCGAACGCATTTGCGCTCACAATGTTAAGTATGGGACGCGCACAGTTCCTCAATCTCGGCGAAGGTCCATCCGTGTAAAAACGTTAACACACATTTTTGCGCGAACGTTGTAATACGACTTCAGCGCAAAGGGTTTGCCCTCTCGCTTAATGCTTTATTGTGCCGTGCAAAATTGTGCGCAGAAGAATGTAATAGCCCTCCATGTTTATGCCACCATGGAATACGTTATCTCATGAAGCTCAGCCCGGATTGCAGCGCTAAAGCTCCCAGATACCCGCAGTAGCGCTGCCACAAGTATCAGCTCCTGGAGCCAATAGGATTTCATGGAGGGCTGCACTTCTGGGCGGTGAGATTGCGCAGCCCGTAGAAGGATAACAAAAGACTAGGAACCATTTTCCCCAGTCTCACTCACTGCCAGGAGAAGGGGCGGATTGGGTCGTCTGATGGATGAGAAAAGAGGAGTATGGATTAATGGGGTTTAAGGGGGGCTAAATGATTTTGCAGAACACCAGCTTTTAGTGTAGCTAAACTTGCACTTTGCGTCCGTGATGATAATTAGCGCCAGCGCTTGTAAATACCCTCACTTATTAAAACGCTCGTTAATGATGCGCTCCCATGTTAAAGCTATAGTTGCACAAAAGTAACAGTGAGATCAGGCAAGATCCGATGCGCAAACTGGTTCCCCCGTGTAGCGTCAGGATTGTGATATCAAAGCCGTGCGTTAAACTTGTGTATCCTAACGCTTATATCTGAGAGCGCTGCATTAACACCAAGTGTAGCGCAGAGGCCCAGAGAGTTAATGACGCGACTGTTACTTGTTATAAGGAATCAGTCCGTTTCATGGAAATCGATTTTCTTTCACTTTCACTTTCACTTGTTTCATAATATTCAGCCTCCGAGCTATAACAGTCCCACAGTCAGGATCCGGATCAACAATGAGGTACGTGTATGTGCATCTCTGTATCTGCAGATTAATCCAGATATTCTCATCGTTAGATTATTGCAGGTAATATATCGCTCTCTGCACCCCTTATATCACCCTGTAAACCATTATGTTTTATAGCATGAGCATTACAATGTATTTTCTCTTGGATTTTCAGAGCTGAATAAACACAATTGGAATGTTCCGGAAAAACTACTATAAAATCTTGAATAATTATTTTTCACAATCTGGCTTAGAGCCGTCACAAGCCGGTGCTAACTTAACCAAGCTGCTCCAAACTTACCAGAGCCATTATAAGTCTAGGAGTTATTGGGCTACATGACATAATTTTTTATTTAATTTTGGAGAAACTATTTTACAGCAGGATACATTTGAGATTTCTCTTGTTTTCAGTATGTCCTGGTGGCGAGTATGTGCCGTTAGGTGTCTCGCCCAAGGACACTTACTGGAGAGGTTGCTCGCTGGGATCGAGCCCATGACCCACAGGCTCTCTCCATTGCAGAGCAGTGACAATACCTCTACTCCACCCCAGCCGGTGTCACCTGCATGAGCGTTCGTTAGCCCGAGTATTTAACGCAATTACAATCCAAACACTAACGGTGAAGTAACGCGTTAGCGTTTGGATCTTGTGCTTTCAGCGCGAGGTTACTGTACTTTGTGCTCCCTATACTAACATGGGGAGCGCAAAGAGTTAATCAGCGCTGGATTACAAAGTCCTAACGCTGATTACGTCCGCTCTGGTTAGCAAAAAGGACTTGGTGCAAACAGTTTTTCCTCACTAGCGCCTTTTTTTTAGCATTAGGAAATAAATTTAGCCCATTGTGATGTGTTTGTCGTGTTTATCTTTGAGTATATTGTATATATTGGCAAATAATAATGAATTGTCAGCGAAATACAGTGCCTGTTCGACGGTAGTGAAATGATGTTAAATCTATTCAGAGACTGCCGAACAGCAGAGAAATGCCCTGATTTTGTGGTTCAGATCAGCAGCTTTAATCAGGTGAATCCCATGAAGGCAGGGTTCAGTGACACAGCAGAGGGGTTTTGCTCAGTGGAGTTTATTGGGTGCAATGTCTTGTTACCAGTGGTTCCTCGTGGGTCAGTACTTGGACCCATTCTCTTTAATATGTTATTAGTGACATTGCAGAAGTATTTAATGGGAAGTGGGTCTTTTTTTGCTGATGACAAAGATTTGTTACAGGGTTGATGTTCCTGGAGGGATCAGACAATGATTAAACACATGGTCAGAGCTGCAGCAATGTCATTTTAATGTGGATAAGTGCAAGATAATACACCTGGGACGTAAAACCCAAGGGCTGAATATAGAATATTTGATACATCTGAGGGTTGGGATTTAGGGGTCATTATCTCAGAGGATCTAAGGGTAAGTAGTCAATGTAACAGAGCAGCAGGAAATGCTGGCAGAATGCTTGGTTGTATAGGGAGAGCCTGTATTAGCAGTAGGAAAAGGGAAGTGCTCATGCACTGTACAGAGCACGGTGAGACCTCACTTGGAGTACTGTGGCAGTACTGGAGACGTATCTCCAGAAGGATATAGACATCTTAGAGAGAGTTCAGAGAAGGGCTACTAAAATGGTGTACCTTAAGGGAGAAAAGTTACCAGGAAAGGCTTAATGATCTTAACATTGTACAGCTTGGAAAAAAGACGAGACACGAGGAATATGATAGAAACATTTAAATACGTAAAGGGAATCCACAAGGTAGAGGAAGGGAGTATATTTAAAAGGAACAAAAAGCCAAAACAAGAGACATAGTCTTAGATTAGAGGGGCAAAGGTTTAAAAGTAACATCAGAAAGCATTATTTTACTGAGAGGGTGGTGGATACATGGAACAGGCTTCCAGCTGAAGTGGTAGAGGTTACAGTGATTGAGTTAATCAGGCTTGGGATAGACGTAAGACTATCCTAAATAAATGATAAATCCAGGGAAAGAATCCATAGAATTGGGCGACTAGATGGGCCGAAAGGTTTTTATGTATCAATGTAAAAAAAATCCTGGATTTATTGCATATTTTTAACCGTTAACTTTTACTTCCGCAGCAAAAAGGCTTTTTTTTTTTAGGATTTCTTAGGCATTTTTCAGTAT
>RXON01004527.1:0-23000 GCA_009667805.1 Leptobrachium leishanense | reverse complement strand
ATTTTAACACATGACAGGAATCAAATTTTATTTATTACAAAAGAAATACTTGACGTGGCGGTGCCCAGGACTGGGTCGGTTTGTTATATCCCACTATGGGATTAAACATGCACTGATCTTTATTATTAATTATCACATGGCGCGTGAAGTGCCTCTTTAAAAAGTACACACTTGTAACCTAGCCCAAAGAGCTAACTCTCTTCAAATTCAATCTCATCCAGGCATTGAATCTGCATGGGAGACCCTTGTACCCCGTCTAAAATTCATAAACTCCACTTACTCTATCCTTACTACAGATATAAATATATATGTATATGTCAGTAGTAAATCTGAAGGATATATAAATATATGTATATATGTGTGTCTTCCTTCAACATTCTAGATTTGTCCCTGTCACCTGTAATTTTGCACAACTCTCCCATACCCACCAGCCTATGCATCCTTCATTGCATCAATTGTCTCCCTCTGGTCTGTGTGTGCAGTGTAGGTGGTCCAGCAGCAGTCCCCCTTTTCATCAATGTGCTAAATCGCCTCTTCCCTCCAGACACTGTCCCAGACCCCTTCCTTACCTGTTGTCATCGACTCATCAACACATCAGGGGATCTTCTGATCTCTGATCCAGGAGGAGGGTTCTGCCAAGGCATAAGGTGGGCCTAGATACCCAAGAAGACACTTGCTGCCCTCACCCCCATGATCCGGGAGCCGCATGCAAAGACTTCTGGGACTAGCAGTTCAGGCGGCATTTGGCAGCTGAGCCCACTCGGCCTGACAAAAGTACACCTCCCATAATGCTTTGCGTCCATGGAGGCGAGAACCTGCACATAACGATCTTGAGCCAATAAACATGAAGCCTTCCTTGGGTTCCCCTTTCTTTAACCTGATCACACTAAAGACGGTAGTATTTAATTATTTTCTTTTTTATTTTGGTTTTCTTGGCACTGCATGGAAACGTGTTGATGGAGTAGGAGGCTGTGTGTGTTTGAACTGATAATAAAATAGATATCTGTGTTATAGAATGGTCAAGTGATCCCATTGCTGCCTGGTTTACGTCACACTTTATTGCTATATATATTAATAACTATCATCATTAATATAGCGCCAACAGTTTCCGCAGCGCTTTGCAATAACCAAAGGGAGGAGATACAGATAAACAGAAATAGGATGGAAGCAAGAGGTGTAGAGGGCCTGCACAAAGGAGCTAACAGTCTAGAGGGGAGCGCATAGATATATATTGCAGCTATATCAGCTAAATTAAGTTCTGTTCAAATAAATCTTATGTCACTTAATGTCACAACTTCAGAAGGAAAAATATAAATTATATATAACTATTTCTGTTTTGTAAAGTGTACTTTTTCGGCTTTCACTCTATGTGAATGTGCATTTTTTATATATATAAATATAATTATTTATGAGATATTTATTATGGATTAGGTCATTGGTCCCAGTTTAACATATCCGAATGTCCTTCGGTATCGTGGAAAAAGAGAGAACCCCCTGGAAGTAAACCGGAAACCTTCCTTTTTACCTTATGTTTCTATCCTCTGATGGTTTTTCTCTTGTTCTCGTATCGGCGTTCCTCTGCCATTCTGGTTAAATGTTTAAATATTTTCCCGCAATTGGGAAGACATATTGCTTACAGTGTATATTTTTTGGACATCAACCTTTAGCCGAGCAACACAAATAAGGAAGAAATTGCACCTTCAAACAATTTCCCAATTAAATTAGATTTATGCAATTCATTAAAAAAACACAAGGAGACATATATTTAAATTAATGCTACATTTATTAGGTAAATTTATCATAATAAAAGTCATTTTGTAGCATATAAGAGGTGAATAGGGGATTTACGAGCCAGAACAAAGCCTGAATGTTATTATAGTTTTGACCGGGAAAATGGTCATGATATGGGCGACCTCTGGACTCACGAAGAGTCGTCCTTTAGCACCCAGGAGAGGAAAAACTCCTTTGGGAGAAACCTCTGAGAGAACCATGGCATGAAGGACCGCCCTTCCCTCTGGGCATTAAGAGGTTAATACAAAGATAGGGCTTGTTCTGTTTAAAATATGGACATATAAATTGGATAGACAGACACAGACAGACAAACATAAAACATAAAATCTGCGCGCTAGGCCTACCCCCCTCCCTGCGAACCACGCAGCGCACGCAAAGCTTAAGGGGATGCTCATCCCAACTAAAGAAGCACCGATCTATCTAAAAGGGTATACGAGTAGCGACGCTATAATATAGCGTCCCCTGCTAGAACCTCCAAAGCACCAAGGTCAGATTTAGGGTAGTCTCGCTCCAAGTCTTCAGACACATCCAAATGAGGCACAGATCTCCACACCACAAGAGGGTTCAGGGACAGCAGCTCAAGAGGTGAATCTCCGTCGCAGCCTCGGATGTGTCTGGGAGATAATAGAATGTTCAAAGGGCTCCAGCAGCAGCTAACTCTATGACATCACAGAAGCTACCCTTATGGCATTCCAGGGTGCCATGGTGACTCATCAACAGCTAAGAGTAAACATCCCTGAGGTGGAAGGGAGAAGGACATTAAAATCAATATAAATGGGATCGTCATTGTGATTGCTTTTTAGAAGAAAAAATTAATAATAAAGAGCTAGAAATATATGTCTATTTAGTTATAACTCCCACTAACGTTGTCTTATCTGTTTTTCATCTTTATGGATATTTTCCAATGCAAGATGTACGTAAGCGTAATAAAATAATTGGTGGCATCAAAGTATCCATCAGCTGCAGAGTCTGGTGGCTTTGAACAAAGTACATGAACGACTAAATGCCAACTGTCATGAATGAGTGGTGTGCCCCTATTTGACAGACGTGACTCGTATACACAAGCATTTATGCATTACTCTATAGTACTGGTAAATATCCAGCATCTGACAGTTATATGCTGAGATGCTACTTTCAGGTGGCCGTCACCGGGTTCCTATGTTAGTATCCGGGGCAAAGTCCTTAGGAATATACAGAATCTCACCAATATTTCCATCCTCAATTATGTAGTGTCATTTCACACTTAACCAACAACCCACACTAACTCTAATATTATTTTAATACATGTATATGTATCTTCCTAATGATACCTTAAAACCCAGCCCATAAATATATATATATATATATATGTATCTGTATTAAATGTGCCGGTACTCTGGGACTGTTCAACAAAATTGTAACTTTTATATAATCCCCACATCGAAAAACTCTCATCTAAACTTTACCCCAAACTAGGTGCCATGTACAGAAACAACTCATGCCTGAGTCCCATGGTAAGAAAGCAAATTGTACAACAAACGCTTATACCGGCTATTGATTACGGAGATGTAGTGTATGCAGCGGCCCCTCAAACACACCTTCAGAAACTTTCTACATTGTATAACTCATTCTGCCACTTTGCGCTACAATGTAACTACATGACCCACCATCGTGACATGTTAAAAGAGCTAAACTGGCCGTCGCTTGAGTCTAAACGCACCCTTCACCTTTCCAACCTGGTGTTTAAGAGCTTTTCAGGGAAGATGCTACCCTACCTGAATAGACTGCTTCCTCCAGCAGTTCCCTCATCCTATAGCCTCCGGTCCAGGACCTGCACCTTACTTGCGATACCACAATACAAAAAGAAAGTGGCTCGATCCTCATTTTGCTACACAGCACCGCAATTATGGAATAACCTCCCAGACGCCGTCAAATCTTCCCCCAGTCTTAAGTCACTCAAGAGCTCCCTATTGACATACCTAAATACGGAATGCACCTGTAAACATGTAACATAATGACTATTTCCTACATATTTATTTTCTGTTAATCTGTATATCTGTGTTTTTTCATATCTTGCATTTTATTACTTTGTATTTCTGTAAAAACTGTAACATTTCAATGTTCTTGAACCCAGGACATACTTGAAACTGAGAGAAATCTCAATGTATCCTTCCTGGTAAAATACTTTATAAATAAATAAATAATTCATTAAAATATAACCACAAGTCAATGTTTCTGTCGCTGTAGGGGAATTTCTTCAGAACAAATTTTAACACATGACAGGAATCAAATTTTATTTATTACAAAAGAAATACTTGACGTGGCGGTGCCCAGGACTGGGTCGGTTTGTTATATCCCACTATGGGATTAAACATGCACTGATCTTTATTATTAATTATCACATGGCGCGTGAAGTGCCTCTTTAAAAAGTACACACTTGTAACCTAGCCCAAAGAGCTAACGCTCTTCAAATTCAATCTCATCCAGGCATTGAATCTGCATGGGAGACCCTTGTACCCCGTCTAAAATTCATAAACTCCACTTACTCTATCCTTACTACAGATATAAATATATATGTATATGTCAGTAGTAAATCTGAAGGATATATAAATATATGTATATATGTGTGTGTTCCTTCAACATTCTAGATTTGTCCCTGTCACCTGTAATTTTGCACAACTCTCCCATACCCACCAGCCTATGCATCCTTCATTGCATCAATTGTCTCCCTCTGGTCTGTGTGTGCAGTGTAGGTGGTCCAGCAGCAGTCCCCCTTTTCATCAATGTGCTAAATCGCCTCTTCCCTCCAGACACTGTCCCAGACCCCTTCCTTACCTGTTGTCATCGACTCATCAACACATCAGGGGATCTTCTGATCTCTGATCCAGGAGGAGGGTCCTGCCAAGGCATAAGGTGGGCCTAGATACCCAAGAAGACACTTGCTGCCCTCACCCCCATGATCCGGGAGCCGCATGCAAAGACTTCTGGGACTAGCAGTTCAGGCGGCATTTGGCAGCTGAGCCCACTCGGCCTGACAAAAGTACACCTCCCATAATGCTTTGCGTCCATGGAGGCGAGAACCTGCACATAACGATCTTGAGCCAATAAACATGAAGCCTTCCTTGGGTTCCCCTTTCTTTAACCTGATCACACTAAAGACGGTAGTATTTAATTATTTTCTTTTTTATTTTGGTTTTCTTGGCACTGCATGGAAACGTGTTGATGGAGTAGGAGGCTGTGTGTGTTTGAACTGATAATAAAATAGATATCTGTGTTATAGAATGGTCAAGTGATCCCATTGCTGCCTGGTTTACGTCACACTTTATTGCTATATATATTAATAACTATCATCATTAATATAGCGCCAACAGTTTCCGCAGCGCTTTGCAATAACCAAAGGGAGGAGATACAGATAAACAGAAATAGGATGGAAGCAAGAGGTGTAGAGGGCCTGCACAAAGGAGCTAACAGTCTAGAGGGGAGCGCATAGATATATATTGCAGCTATATCAGCTAAATTAAGTTCTGTTCAAATAAATCTTATGTCACTTAATGTCACAACTTCAGAAGGAAAATATAAAATTATATATAACTATTTCTGTTTTTGTAAAGTGTACTTTTTCGGCTTTCACTCTATGTGAATGTGCATTTTTTATATATATAAATATAATTATTTATGAGATATTTATGGATTAGGTCATTGGTCCCAGTTTAACATATCCGAATGTCCTTCGGTATCGTGGAAAAAGAGAGAACCCCCTGGAAGTAAACCGGAAACCTTCCTTTTTACCTTATGTTTCTATCCTCTGATGGTTTTCTCTTGTTCTCGTATCGGCGTTCCTCTGCCATTCTGGTTAAATGTTTAAATATTTTCCCGCAATTGGGAAGACATATTGCTTACAGTGTATATTTTTTGGACATCAACCTTTAGCCGAGCAACACAAATAAGGAAGAAATTGCACCTTCAAACAATTTCCCAATTAAATTAGATTTATGCAATTCATTAAAAAAACACAAGGAGACATATATTTAAATTAATGCTACATTTATTAGGTAAATTTATCATAATAAAAGTCATTTTGTAGCATATAAGAGGTGAATAGGGGATTTACGAGCCAGAACAAAGCCTGAATGTTATTATAGTTTTGACCGGGAAAATGGTCATGATATGGGCGACCTCTGGACTCACGAAGAGTCGTCCTTTAGCACCCAGGAGAGGAAAAACTCCTTTGGGAGAAACCTCTGAGAGAACCATGGCATGAAGGACCGCCCTTCCCTCTGGGCATTAAGAGGTTAATACAAAGATAGGGCTTGTTCTGTTTAAAATATGGACATATAAATTGGATAGACAGACACAGACAGACAAACATAAAACATAAAATCTGCGCGCTAGGCCTACCCCCCTCCCTGCGAACCACGCAGCGCACGCAAAGCTTAAGGGGATGCTCATCCCAACTAAAGAAGCACCGATCATCTAAAAGGGTATACGAGTAGCGACGCTATAATATAGCGTCCCCTGCTAGAACCTCCAAAGCACCAAGGTCAGATTTAGGGTAGTCTCGCTCCAAGTCTTCAGACACATCCAAATGAGGCACAGATCTCCACACCACAAGAGGGTTCAGGGACAGCAGCTCAAGAGGTGAATCTCCGTCGCAGCCTCGGATGTGTCTGGAGATAATAGAATGTTCAAAGGGCTCCAGCAGCAGCTAACTCTATGAATCACAGAAGCTACCCTTATGGCATTCCAGGTGCCATGGTGACTCATCACAGCTAAAGTAAACATCCCTGAGGTGGAAGGGAGAAGGACATTAAAATCAATATAAATGGGATCGTCATTGTGATTGCTTTTTAGAAGAAAAAATTAATAATAAAGAGCTAGAAATATATGTCTATTTAGTTATAACTCCCACTAACTGAAGGAGAATCAGGCTGGAAGATGGTTGCTACTATGAGCCAGGCAGCCATCTTGTTCAGAATATTGGTTCACCAAGTAAATAGAATAGATTTCATTTAGAAGAGAAGAGCTGAGCTCACGTAGAATTTAAGGAATGTGTGGTAGATTAGAAATGCTAACAAGAAATCCAGGCAGGATCCGGCCAGCTCTTGGCACAGAGAGACAGAAAGATTTATGAATGAAGCAAGGTCAGTGCGATGTGCCGAGGAACAAAGAGAACATAGAAAACAGACTAGGTCCTGGCTATCTGAATAAACAAAGCCAACAGGGAGGGAGGCGCTGGCCGGAGAAAGACAGCACAAACAAATCACAGACTGTCAAACTAACATGAAGTGTATCAATTTATAGTTAAATGTGGAATGTTCTTTGTGTTCATGCTAATGATGGAGGTATTAACCCACGTGGGGTGGAATAAAGTGTCAGCGGGAGGTGGGCTAATTGGGATGTACCTAATTACGTATTTTTGAGTATAAGACCCCTTGCACGGGGTGAAAGAGGGGCTCACTTTTAGAGATTCAATCCTGTGTGAGCACTTGTGTGACGACACAATAAACGTTTGCCTTTCCTGAAGAGACTCGTGTTTGGACAATCCTTGCTTGTGTCTGGTCCGGCGCCGTTAATGAAGTGAACCTGTCTGACTCCGGTTACATTTCTTGGGGGCTCGATAGCCGGGATACGGGCCCTTGCCAAGACACAGGCAACGGCTGCTGAACACAGTGCGTCGATATTGACTGCAGGTGCACGAGAATCCCGCTGGTTGGGCGTCCGTTGAAGGTGAGCTGACATCTGCAGGCGCCAAGCAGGATTTCCTGTTCAGTGGACCTCGTCTCGTCCCAAACGGACCCCCGGCCCGGAACTGGGACACCACGAGTCTGGGAAACAGCGAGCAGCGCCGGCGATAGGTAACGTGTCTTCTATGTTTTGTATGTCTGAAGGAGATACCGGTATCTAAGGGAAACGTCCGACTGAGATAGACGGATAAGAGGATGCGATGGCCACCATCCTATTGGCATATCTAGCCCGCCGCTGATAGCACTGACATTGCTGAGGAGCCAGAGTGGCTAGCGGGTGTCTGGATTCGGGGGAATTGAATGCCAATCAAAGTGTAGTTCTGTAAGAGAGGGAGGAGGTAGCCACGTGGAGTTGCATAAGTCAGTTAGTGTTTGTAAACAGAGCTTCACCACGTGGGTAAACGGGAAAGGAGGAGGGTTTTTCTGTGACTGGGCTGAGAGCCTGAGTCAGTGCCTAGTGTGTACGCCGTGTAGTGAAAAGGGCTCATAGTGGAGCCAGCGGTAGCTGCAGAGATAGTGGTGCTGAGTGGGTAGATTATCCATAAAGCAGATTGGAATTGCAGACGGAAAGTGTAGACAAGGAACGGGGTGCACATAGTCACACGCAGTGAAGAGTTAGAGTTCAAATTACGGGGTATAAGGAGCCACAAAGGAGGGAATACGCCCTCGGCTAATAGAAAGAGTTGAAGTGTTATATGTTCTGTATTGTGCTGAAAGTATCTGATACGGAATGTGCTGTGAATGAATTGACTCGAGTGCTGTGAGTGAACGTGCGCCTACTCGCTCCGCGAGGAAGCAAATACGAGATTGGACCCCGAACGTACGTTTTCGGCTCAGGCGACTGCAGTCGGCTACTGAAGGGGGAAGCGCCTCAGACACGAAAGGACTGTTGGTTGAAGTATCAGACTGTAGATTTTAACTGTTGTTGAAATAATATATGTATATGCAAAAAGTACTGTTTTCAGGAGTGACAATGGGTAACGGGTCATCAAAGCCCAAGAAGGTAAAGGAGGGGGAGACGCCCCTAGAGTATATGGTGCGAAATTTCGATGCATTATATAAAACCCATGACTATGGTGTAGAATTGACAAAAGAAAAATTAAAAGTAATGTGTACAGTTGTGTGGCCGATGTTAGTCCCAGGATGGCCAGAGCAGGGGTCAATGGACCCGGAGTTGGTACAAAAGGTACACTCCCAAGTCACAGAGCAGTATGGACATCCTGAACAGTATCCGTATATAGATATATGGAGATATTGCATTAAGAACAAGAGTCATTTTATAATGATAGCGGGGAGAAATAAGAAGCAGGACCCCCAGAATAATGGAGAGAGAGGGAGACCGGTGTTAGATCAACCGGAAGAGAGTGATAATCTGCCCCCGTCCTACCCATCATGTTATGGGGCAGCTAGGGAGGCTCTGAATGCCGCGATTGCGCGGGCGGAGAGGGGGGAGCAGGCAGCTGCTGTGTCTCGGTCAGCTCCCTCTGCTCCGTCCCGTGCGCAGGAAGAGCAGGGTGCAGTGGGTGGAGGGGATGGAGAGGCTCCACCAGAGAAGATTGAGATGCCCGATGGGAGCATATATAAATTAGTGCCCCACGGGAGTGGTGATGATAAAGAAGAGGATGAGACCCAGGGAGTTACCACACGCGCAGCGAATAATATATATAAACGCCGGGATCTGTACCAACACAATCCTAACAAAAGTGCTTTGCAGTTGCCTTTGCGAGAGGTGCCAGGCCCCCCATTAGCGGATGGGAATCCAGGGCCAATGCAATACACATACGTCCCATTCACGACAACGGATCTTTTTAATTGGAAAACACACACACCACTGTATTCCACAAATCCCGCAGCAGTGGCCAGTATGATAGAGTCAGTTATGCTCACACATAACCCCACATGGGCAGATTGTCAGCAATTAATGTTGACAATGTTTACCACAGAGGAGAGAGCCCGAATAAATAGTAGCGCGCAAAAGATTTTACTTGCTCAAGCCGTAGCAGATGCTAAGCCACATCCAGAAGCATGGGCAGAGGAACACTACCCCAAAACAGATCCTAAATGGCCGTACAATACAGTTGAAGGAGTTGCCCACCTGCAGACATACAGAACCGCTGTAATTATGGGTGTTAAAGCGGGAGGGAAGAAGCCCACAAACATGGGAAAAATAGCAGATGTGGTGCAAGAGGTTAAGGAATCCCCAAGTGCGTTTCTAGAGAGATTGCTAGATGCGTACAGGATGTATAGTCCCATTGATCCTGAAGCGACGGAGAATCAGAGGTTAATTAACTCTTCGTTTGTGGGTCAGTCACAGAGGGATATACGGAACAAAATACAGAGAATAGATGGGTTTTTGGGAAAAGGTATTAGCGAGTTAGTTGAGATCGCTAATAAGGTGTATCATAACCGGGATCTAGAGGAAATAAAGAAACAGAAGGGACATACCGGGGTGGTTGGATACATGGGGAATGGTGGAGGACGAGGTGGCCCAGACAGAGGGAGGGCAAGGGGTAGGGGGGCTCGAGGAAGAGGTAGGGGAGCCCCTAGGGAACCCCTAGGACCCAATCAGTGCGCGTGGTGCCGGGGTGAAGGTCACTGGAAAAACGACTGTCCTGCATTTTTGGCTAAATTTAGGGGACAAGGTGAAGTTGGGGAGGCGGGAGGTCAAGCCCCTAACGGCCAGGTAACAGACGGAAGGTATGAGAGAAGTGAGGGGAATGGAGCGGGGTTTGTGGGACTGGCGGGGACATCATTTGAAGGGCAGGATGCATATTGACGGGGACCTGGGCCCATCCCGCTCGGTAGCCACGAGCCCACGGTCACGATGAGAGTGGGAAATAAAGATGAAGTTTTTATGGTTGATACCGGTGCCGAATATTCTGTTGTAACTAAACAAATTGCACCTCCAATGGGAAATGAGGTTGATATTATGGGAGCAATGGGGGTGTCTGCTAAATATCCTTTTCTTGCTTCTAGAAAATGTAGTGTGGGTGGGCATAATGTTGAACAGGAATTTTTGTATATGCCCGAATGTCCCATCCAACTCCTGGGGCGGGATATCCTGTGCAAATTGCAAGCCCAAATTACATTCCTTCCCGGGGGTCACGCTCAATTAGACCTGCCCGAGAGTGGCGGCTCTGCTCGGCAGCATACTCCAGCCAGTCCGCACAATCCACAATCTGTGAAAATTGCAGTAGTTATGCCAAGGGAGGAAGAATGGCGCACGGCACCTACTCTGCCTGCCGCGCCGGATCCGCATGCACTACTCCTTGAAATTCCTGGGGTATGGGCGGAGGAAAACCCGCCAGGACTTGCTATAAACATACCCCCGGTATATGTGGAATTAAAGCCCGGCGCAACACCTGTGGCCCTAAGACAATATCATATCCCACAAAAAGCCAAGCAGAATATACAAATACACTTACAGAGACTTAAAGATAACGGCATATTAAAATTCTGCGTGTCACCATGGAACACACCCCTATTACCAGTACTGAAAGAAGGCACACAAGAGTACCGCCCTGTCCAAGATTTACGAGCTGTCAACGAGGCCACAGTAACATTACACCCTGTGGTTCCTAATCCATACAATTTACTGGCGTTAATTCCCGGAGATACACAATATTACACAGTGCTTGATTTAAAAGACGCTTTCTTTTGCATCCGTCTGGCTCCAGCAAGCCAGCCCCTTTTTGCATTTCAGTGGGAAGAGTCTACCACGGGGGCGCGCCATCAAATGACGTGGACGCGCCTCCCTCAAGGTTTCAACAATTCGCCCACAATTTTCGGGTGCGCGCTCAGCCAAGATCTCCTCGCCTTCAACGCTCAGCCAGACAAAGTAGTGTTACTGCAATATGTTGATGATTTATTACTGGCTTCTCCCACAGAAAAAGACTGTTTATCCGCCACAAAAGCTTTGCTACACCTACTAAGCCAAGCAGGTTACAGAGTTTCTAAAAAGAAAGCACAAATATGTAAACAGAGTGTAAAATACCTGGGCTTCCAGTTAACAGGTACCAAACGTGCACTGGGGGCAGAAAGAAAAGAAGCGGTGTGCCGCATCCCCCAACCAAAGACCAGGAGACAAGTCCGTGAGTTCCTGGGAGCTGCAGGCTTCTGCCGCCTGTGGATCCCCAACTTCGCAGACATTGCCAAGCCGCTTCATCAAGCCACCAAGGGGGAGAACTAGACCCCTTTCATTGGGAAGAAGAGCAAACAGCAGCGTTCCTGAAATTAAAGACTCTGCTGATGGAAGCTCCTGCGCTGGGTCTGCCAGATCATAGCAAGCCTTTCCAGCTGTTCGTACATGAACATAACCAAACAGCAACAGGAGTATTGGTCCAGACCTTTGGCTCATGGCTGAGGCCTGTGGCCTACCTCTCCAAACAACTCGACCCTGTGGCCTGCGGCCTACCCCCATGCCTGAAAGCAGTGGCTGCCACCGCAATGCTGATAGCAGAAGCAGACAAGCTGACCCTTGGACAAGTTCTTCATGTCAAGGTGCCCCATGCTGTCAAGGCTCTGCTGGATGTCAAAGGAGGTTACTGGTTCAGCAACAGCCGGATGACGAAGTACCAAGCCATGATGTGTGAAAATCCACGGGTTCATTTGGACCTCATCGCTACCTTGAACCCTGCTACTTTACTGCCTGACTGTGAAGAGGATCCAAATCATGAATGCCTCCAAGTCATGGAAGAAGTGTTCAGTAGCAGGCCAGATTTGAAAGATGTACCCCTAGACAAATACGATCTACTGCTATTCACTGATGGTAGCAGCTACATGGATGATGGGAAGAAAGTCTCCGGCTATGCAGTAGTCTCAACAGAAGAAATTATTGAAGCAAAGCCACTGCCAGGCCATACATCGGCACAACTAGCTGAAATAACAGCCTTAACCAGAGCCCTTGAAATTTCTGAAGGCAAAAGAGTAAATATCTATACAGATTCCAAGTACGCCTTCATGACAGTCCATGCACATGGTGCACTCTACAAAGAAAGAGGCCTACTCACGTCTTCAGGACAACAAATTAAATGTGCTGCAGAAATCACGGCCCTCCTGGAAGCAGTGTGGAAACCAAGTGCTGTCAGCATCATGCACTGTCGTGGCCATCAAAAAGGCCGTGATGAAATTCCAAAAGGTAACAGACGCGCGGACCAGGCCGCAAAAGCAGCTGCAAAACCGCCACCACCAACAGAAGCAGAAGCTCAAGCTAAAGTACTGATCTGCAAGCAAGAGCCTCAATCTTCCATGCCAAATTACGAGTTCTACATGAATTTGAAAAAGTTTGAACCCCACGGCGAGTTCATTGAAATAATACTGCACAAATGGCAAGATGATTATGAACTGTTAGAACTCAATCATGATTATATCCAATGGCTTTGTCCAACTCGGACACAAGGCCGAAATTTCTACTCTACTCCTCTAAATCCGCAAGAAACACGCCTAATGATCAACACCTCAGAAGTTCAGCAAAGATTGCGCAGAGCTTACAAGATGATGCTGAAATTCTTCGGCGTAAAAGTAGTGGGGGAGGAGGAAGACAAAGAAACAACTGAAGTTGAACGAGCAGAAAATTTCGCGTCACGATTTGAAAATTTGACAAGCAATCCTCACAATAATCTACGAATCACACGAATACTGCACAGTCTGGGAGAATTGGGAGCAGAAGAATATCAAGTCCCACTGGTGAGGTTCTTCCTCAAGGAGATCCTTATCAAGAACAGACTGCCAAGAATGAAGAAAAGTGCAATGAACTTTTTCATACCAGCAGTAAGAGATTCACAAGACAGACAAGATTTATTGTTCTTCGCATGGCGATACTATTTCCCAAAAGAAGAATTCATCTGGGGAAATCATGGAGAATTGGCACGATACAAACCAAAACCAGTGGTAGCTGCACTTCTACCGGCGCCACTGAGCGAATGGACACCTGTGTACTCAGAAAAAGAAAAGAAGTGGCTGGCAGAAGAACCCGGAGGATATGGAGGAGATGGATGGTTCCAGATGGAGAATGGACGAATGGTCCTACCAGCAACACTGGCTCCTGAAATCGTAAGAGCACTTCACGCAAGTACCCATGGAGGGAGAGAAATGATGGAGCAACAGTTGGAGCCACATTTCTACGTACCAGGATTGTCAGCAATCTGCAAAGCAACAGCTCAGCAGTGTGTAACATGTGCCAAAAACAACCCGAGAACAGGCCCATCTCAACCCCCAGGGAAACAGCCAATCGGGCTATCCCCAATGGCGTCATTACAAATAGACTTTACAGTGCTGCCACCTTGCAAAGGATACAAATATTTACTAGTGATGGTGTGCACATTGACAGGATGGGTGGAAGCTTTCCCAACAAGAACTGAAAAGACAACAGAAGTGGTAAAGAGCCTGATGAAAGAGATAATACCACGTTACGGACTTCCACTCGAGATAGGGTCGGACAATGGCCCTGCATTTATCCAGAACTGTTTGCAACAACTTGCCCGGCTACTGGGCATCACCTGGAAGCTACACACCGCCTACAGGCCCCAAAGTTCGGGAAAAGTTGAAAGAATGAACCGTACCCTAAAGACTTTGATGTCCAAACTGTGCCAAGAGACGTCATTAGGCTGGTTGGACTTGCTGCCGATAGTCCTTTTGCACATTAGGTGCAGACCAACCCCCCAATTGAAGCTAAGTCCGTACGAACTTATGTTTGGACGGCCAACCCCTCTAATTAATGGACTAAGGGGGGACCTTCGGGCATTGGGAGAAACTAAACTAAATGATCAGGTAGTAATGCTGGGTAAATCAATGCAGAAATTAAATACATGGGTGGGGGATAATATACCGCATTTTCTATATCCTTCACTGCATAAGTATTGTCCGGGTGACTCAGTATGGGTAAAAGAGTGGAAAAATGATCCACTGGGTCCAAAATGGAGAGGTCCTTATCTTGTCCTGTTATCAACCCCTACAGCAGTAAAGGTTGCCGAGGTGGTCCCGTGGATACATCACTCCCGAGTAAAAGCAGCTGCCAGTCCTGAGCTAACATGGAAGGTCGTCGCCAACGAGACCAATCCTCTGAGGCTGAAGCTGACAAAGACCACAGTCACGAGCACCTAAATGATCCTAACCCTGATGATTCAGAGGATCAACAAGTGGGTGTTTTGATGGGCACAGGCCCTGACCACCTGCCAACGGGGGATAACCACAGGGTGCTTTTTAGGGGCCCGGCCCCCACCCTTGATCATCCAGAAATGTTCTTTACTTTTGAAATTCCGGTGGGGAGGGATTGGGTTTATGTGGCTGTGAAAAGAATTGCCCAAGGAATTCTGACATTCGGGGCATTTGTGGTGCTGATTCTATACCTTGCTAATTTGATTTATGGACTCTCACGTGGAGCATGCCCCAATTGTACAAACACCGTGGGGAAAGTGGATATTTCCCATATCTGGAATGGTACGCACCCGGTGATGGAGAACCGTACCATGTGGAGACAAAAGCGAGAAATATCATCCGAGATATTGCCAAGAGGACATTTGCTTGTGCAATTTAAATATGACTATGCTAAGAAATCTGGGCAGGAAGCATGTTGGGTGTGCAGCAGAATGCACCCAGAGACAATCCATATCCCATTTGCTTCTGTTCCAATGAATCTGAGTATGTTTGCATCAGGGAATATCACAATACATTCTTTTCGGCCACCCAGAGAACAACCAGAAATGTATGAAGCTGGATACCCCATAATAGGGTACATATATCCTCCAGAATGGTGTTTCCAAATAGGGCCAGATAAAGACACACATAAGAAGGAAGGGTGTTACTCAAGCAAATTCAATTGGACATCATACATATACACAATTGACACAGAGGGACACTCAAATTATCTATACATACAGTGCAGAAAACTCACGAGTAAACAAGAGAGAGTAATTGAAGATGAGTCTGGTGGGATGCAGAGTGTGCTGGAGACGACAAGACGAATGAGGCGAATGATGTTGGAATTAGCAAAGGGAACACTACACCTATCACCATTCATGTTAGAAGAGGGATACCAGGTGTGTTGTGGGAGAGTGTGTTACACATGGGTTCCACCAACAATAACAGGAATGTGTTATTTGGCTAAACTGGTCCCAATACAGAGACTAAGGGGAGAAGACACAAACACAGACACAGAACTGCACCCTAGGTACCCACTGGTGTTTGAAAGACCGAAGAGAGAGTTGTTTGCAAAGATGGATCGAATATGGACGTGGTTGCCAGCATGGACTGGATGGGGAGGAGAGATGATGAGGAGATTGAATAGCTATGTCAATCTAATGGATGAGATTCTGAATAGAACCAGTATGGATATCCAGCTGCTGAATCTGGAAATGCGAGAGATACGGAAGGTGCAGATGATACATGACATGGCACTTGAACAGATCAGTGCGGCTTTGAATGGATTGTGTGAGATGACAATGCACTATGAATGTTGCACCTTCATCAGAAACACTACACACGAAGTCCCAGATTATTACCAGGTAATTCAAGACCACCAAGAGAAGGTAGCACAGTTGCAGGGTTCAGCTAGGAGGATTGCTGCCGAAGGCTGGAATCCGCTCCGTGGGTTTGGAGCAATGGGAGAATGGTTTGGATCAATCCTGAGATTTATCTCACAGATTGGATCCATGATACTCATGGTAGTGGTGGTCTTGATCATAGGGATACTGATATACCGCATAGGGCTATGCATGTGGCCACTATGCAAGGCAGCACTGACACCCACACAAACACAGAAGATACCACTGATAATTCCACAGGGAATGTTCCCAGCGAACGGGAAGCCCCCCAATATTCAGAATTTCAGAATAGTGGAGTGTAATGGCTACAAGTGCCAGGAAAAAGATACTGACACTTGAGCCAAGGGGGGAATGAAGGAGAATCAGGCTGGAAGATGGTTGCTACTATGAGCCAGGCAGCCATCTTGTTCAGAATATTGGTTCACCAAGTAAATAGAATAGATTTCATTTAGAAGAGAAGAGCTGAGCTCACGTAGAATTTAAGGAATGTGTGGTAGATTAGAAAAGCTAACAAGAAATCCAGGCAGGATCCGGCCAGCTCTTGGCACAGAGAGACAGAAAGATTTATGAATGAAGCAAGGTCAGTGCGATGTGCCGAGGAACAAAGAGAACATAGAAAACAGACTAGGTCCCTGGCTATCTGAATAAACAAAGCCAACAGGGAGGGAGGCGCTGGCCGGAGAAAGACAGCACAAACAAATCACAGACTGTCAAACTAACATGAAGTGTATAAATTTATAGTTAAATGTGGAATGTTCTTTGTGTTCATGCTAATGATGGGAGGTATTAACCCACGTGGGGTGGAATAAAGTGTCAGCGGGAGGTGGGCTAATTGGGATGTACCTAATTACGTATGTTTGAGTATAAGACCCCTTGCACGGGGTGAAAGAGGGGCTCACTTTTAGAGATTCAATCCTGTGTGAGCACTTGTGTGACGACACAATAAACGTTTGCCTTTCCTGAAGAGACTCGTGTTTGGACAATCCTTGCTTGTGTCTGGTCCGGCGCCGTTAATGAAGTGAACCTGTCTGACTCCGGTTACATAACGTTGTCTTATCTGTTTTTCATCTGTATGGATATTTTCCAATGCAAGATGTACGTAAGCGTAATAAAATAATTGGTGGAATCAAAGTATCCATCAGCTGCAGAGTCTGGTGGCTTTGAACAAAGTACATGAACGACTAAATGCCAACTGTCATGAATGAGTGGTGTGCCCCTATTTGACAGACGTGACTCGTATACACAAGCATTTATGCATTACTCTATAGTACTGGTAAATATCCAGCATCTGACAGTTATATGCTGAGATGCTACTTTCAGGTGGCCGTCACCGGGTTCCTATGTTAGTATCCGGGGCAAAGTCCTTAGGAATATACAGAATCTCACCAATATTTCCATCCTCAATTATGTAGTGTCATTTCACACTTAACCAACAACCCACACTAACTCTAATATTATTTTAATACATGTATATGTATCTTCCTAATGATACCTTAAAACCCAGCCCATAAATATATATATATATATATGTATCTGTATTAAATGTGCCGGTACTCTGGGACTGTTCAACAAAATTGTAACTTTTATATAATCCCCACATCGAAAAACTCTCATCTAAACTTTACCCCAAACTAGGTGCCATGTACAGAAACAACTCATGCCTGAGTCCCATGGTAAGAAAGCAAATTGTACAACAAACGCTTATACCGGCTATTGATTACGGAGATGTAGTGTATGCAGCGGCCCCTCAAACACACCTTCAGAAACTTTCTACATTGTATAACTCATTCTGCCACTTTGCGCTACAATGTAACTACATGACCCACCATCGTGACATGTTAAAAGAGCTAAACTGGCCGTCGCTTGAGTCTAAACGCACCCTTCACCTTTCCAACCTGGTGTTTAAGAGCTTTTCAGGGAAGATGCTACCCTACCTGAATAGACTGCTTCCTCCAGCAGTTCCCTCATCCTATAGCCTCCGGTCCAGGACCTGCACCTTACTTGCGATACCACAATACAAAAAGAAAGTGGCTCGATCCTCATTTTGCTACACAGCACCGCAATTATGGAATAACCTCCCAGACGCCGTCAAATCTTCCCCCAGTCTTAAGTCACTCAAGAGCTCCCTATTAACATACCTAAATACGGAATGCACCTGTAAACATGTAACATAATGACTATTTCCTACATATTTATTTTCTGTTAATCTGTATATCTGTGTTTTTTCATATCTTGCATTTTATTACTTTGTATTTCTGTAAAAACTGTAACATTTCAATGTTCTTGAACCCAGGACATACTTGAAACTGAGAGAAATCTCAATGTATCCTTCCTGGTAAAATACTTTATAAATAAATAAATAATTCATTAAAATATAACCACAAGTCAATGTTTCTGTCGCTGTAGGGGAATTTCTTCAGAACAAATTTTAACACATGACAGGAATCAAATTTTATTTATTACAAAAGAAATACTTGACGTGGCGGTGCCCAGGACTGGGTCGGTTTGTTATATCCCACTATGGGATTAAACATGCACTGATCTTTATTATTAATTATCACATGGCGCGTGAAGTGCCTCTTTAAAAAGTACACACTTGTAACCTAGCCCAAAGAGCTAACTCTCTTCAAATTCAATCTCATCCAGGCATTGAATCTGCATGGGAGACCCTTGTACCCCGTCTAAAATTCATAAACTCCACTTACTCTATCCTTACTACAGATATAAATATATATGTATATGTCAGTAGTAAATCTGAAGGATATATAAATATATGTATATATGTGTGTGTTCCTTCAACATTCTAGATTTGTCCCTGTCACCTGTAATTTTGCACAACTCTCCCATACCCACCAGCCTATGCATCCTTCATTGCATCAATTGTCTCCCTCTGGTCTGTGTGTGCAGTGTAGGTGGTCCAGCAGCAGTCCCCCTTTTCATCAATGTGCTAAATCGCCTCTTCCCTCCAGACACTGTCCCAGACCCCTTCCTTACCTGTTGTCATCGACTCATCAACACATCAGGGGATCTTCTGATCTCTGATCCAGGAGGAGGGTCCTGCCAAGGCATAAGGTGGGCCTAGATACCCAAGAAGACACTTGCTGCCCTCACCCCCATGATCCGGGAGCCGCATGCAAAGACTTCTGGGACTAGCAGTTCAGGCGGCATTTGGCAGCTGAGCCCACTCGGCCTGACAAAAGTACACCTCCCATAATGCTTTGCGTCCATGGAGGCGAGAACCTGCACATAACGATCTTGAGCCAATAAACATGAAACCTTCCTTGGGTTCCCCTTTCTTTAACCTGATCACACTAAAGACGGTAGTATTTAATTATTTTCTTTTTTATTTTGGTTTTCTTGGCACTGCATGGAAACGTGTTGATGGAGTAGGAGGCTGTGTGTGTTTGAACTGATAATAAAATAGATATCTGTGTTATAGAATGGTCAAGTGATCCCATTGCTGCCTGGTTTACGTCACACTTTATTGCTATATATATTAATAACTATCATCATTAATATAGCGCCAACAGTTTCCGCAGCGCTTTGCAATAACCAAAGGGAGGGAGATACAGATAAACAGAAATAGGATGGAAGCAAGAGGTGTAGAGGGCCTGCACAAAGGAGCTAACAGTCTAGAGGGGAGCGCATAGATATATATTGCAGCTATATCAGCTAAATTAAGTTCTGTTCAAATAAATCTTATGTCACTTAATGTCACAACTTCAGAAGGAAAAATATAAAATTATATATAACTATTTCTGTTTTGTAAAGTGTACTTTTTCGGCTTTCACTCTATGTGAATGTGCATTTTTTATATATATAAATATAATTATTTATGAGATATTTATTATGGATTAGGTCATTGGTCCCAGTTTAACATATCCGAATGTCCTTCGGTATCGTGGAAAAAGAGAGAACCCCCTGGAAGTAAACCGGAAACCTTCCTTTTTACCTTATGTTTCTATCCTCTGATGGTTTTTCTCTTGTTCTCGTATCGGCGTTCCTCTGCCATTCTGGTTAAATGTTTAAATATTTTCCCGCAATTGGGAAGACATATTGCTTACAGTGTATATTTTTTGGACATCAACCTTTAGCCGAGCAACACAAATAAGGAAGAAATTGCACCTTCAAACAATTTCCCAATTAAATTAGATTTATGCAATTCATTAAAAAAACACAAGGAGACATATATTTAAATTAATGCTACATTTATTAGGTAAATTTATCATAATAAAAGTCATTTTGTAGCATATAAGAGGCGAATAGGGGATTTACGAGCCAGAACAAAGCCTGAATGTTATTATAGTTTTGACCGGGAAAAAGGTCATGATATGGGCGACCTCTGGACTCACGAAGAGTCGTCCTTTAGCACCCAGGAGAGGAAAAACTCCTTTGGGAGAAACCTCTGAGAGAACCATGGCATGAAGGACCGCCCTTCCCTCTGGGCATTAAGAGGTTAATACAAAGATAGGGCTTGTTCTGTTTAAAATATGGACATGTAAATTGGATAGACAGACACAGACAGACAAACATAAAACATAAAATCTGCGCGCTAGGCCTACCCCCCTCCCTGCGAACCACGCAGCGCACGCAAAGCTTAAGGGGATGCTCATCCCAACTAAAGAAGCACCGATCTATCTAAAAGGGTATACGAGTAGCGACGCTATAATATAGCGTCCCCTGCTAGAACCTCCAAAGCACCAAGGTCAGATTTAGGGTAGTCTCGCTCCAAGTCTTCAGACACATCCAAATGAGGCACAGATCTCCACACCACAAGAGGGTTCAGGGACAGCAGCTCAAGAGGTGAATCTCCGTCGCAGCCTCGGATGTGTCTGGGAGATAATAGAATGTTCAAAGGGCTCCAGCAGCAGCTAACTCTATGACATCACAGAAGCTACCCTTATGGCATTCCAGGGTGCCATGCTGACTCATCAACAGCTAAGAGTAAACATCCCTGAGGTGGAAGGGAGAAGGACATTAAAATCAATAAAAAATGGGATCGTCATTGTGATTGCTTTTTAGAAGAAAAAATTAATAATAAAGAGCTAGAAATATATGTCTATTTAGTTATAACTCCCACTAACGTTGTCTTATCTGTTTTTCATCTTTATGGATATTTTCCAATGCAAGATGTACGTAAGCGTAATAAAATAATTGGTGGCATCAAAGTATCCATCAGCTGCAGAGTCTGGTGGCTTTGAACAAAGTACATGAACGACTAAATGCCAACTGTCATGAATGAGTGGTGTGCCCCTATTTGACAGATGTGACTCGTATACACAAGCATTTATGCATTACTCTATAGTACTGGTAAATATCCAGCATCTGACAGTTATATGCTGAGATGCTACTTTCAGGTGGCCGTCACCGGGTTCCTATGTTAGTATCCGGGGCAAAGTCCTTAGGAATATACAGAATCTCACCAATATTTCCATCCTCAATTATGTAGTGTCATTTCACACTTAACCAACAACCCACACTAACTCTAATATTATTTTAATACATGTATATGTATCTTCCTAATGATACCTTAAAACCCAGCCCATAAATATATATATTTATATGTATCTGTATTAAATGTGCCGGTACTCTGGGACTGTTCAACAAAATTGTAACTTTTATATAATCCCCACATCGAAAAACTCTCATCTAAACTTTACCCCAAACTAGGTGCCATGTACAGAAACAACTCATGCCTGAGTCCCATGGTAAGAAAGCAAATTGTACAACAAACGCTTATACCGGCTATTGATTACGGAGATGTAGTGTATGCAGCGGCCCCTCAAACACACCTTCAGAAACTTTCTACATTGTATAACTCATTCTGCCACTTTGCGCTACAATGTAACTACATGACCCACCATCGTGACATGTTAAAAGAGCTAAACTGGCCGTCGCTTGAGTCTAAACGCACCCTTCACCTTTCCAACCTGGTGTTTAAGAGCTTTTCAGGGAAGATGCTACCCTACCTGAATAGACTGCTTCCTCCAGCAGTTCCCTCATCCTATAGCCTCCGGTCCAGGACCTGCACCTTACTTGCGATACCACAATACAAAAAGAAAGTGGCTCGATCCTCAGTTTGCTACACAGCACCGCAATTATGGAATAACCTCCCAGACGCCGTCAAATCTTCCCCCAGTCTTAAGTCACTCAAGAGCTCCCTATTAACATACCTAAATACGGAATGCACCTGTAAACATGTAACATAATGACTATTTCCTACATATTTATTTTCTGTTAATCTGTATATCTGTGTTTTTTCATATCTTGCATTTTATTACTTTGTATTTCTGTAAAAACTGTAACATTTCAATGTTCTTGAACCCAGGACATACTTGAAACTGAGAGAAATCTCAATGTATCCTTCCTGGTAAAATACTTTATAAATAAATAAATAATTCATTAAAATATAACCACAAGTCAATGTTTCTGTCGCTGTAGGGGAATTTCTTCAGAACAAATTTTAACACATGACAGGAATCAAATTTTATTTATTACAAAAGAAATACTTGACGTGGCGGTGCCCAGGACTGGGTCGGTTTGTTATATCCCACTATGGGATTAAACATGCACTGATCTTTATTATTAATTATCACATGGCGCGTGAAGTGCCTCTTTAAAAAGTACACACTTGTAACCTAGCCCAAAGAGCTAACTCTCTTCAAATTCAATCTCATCCAGGCATTGAATCTGCATGGGAGACCCTTGTACCCCGTCTAAAATTCATAAACTCCACTTACTCTATCCTTACTACAGATATAAATATATATGTATATGTCAGTAGTAAATCTGAAGGATATATAAATATATGTATATATGTGTGTTCCTTCAACATTCTAGATTTGTCCCTGTCACCTGTAATTTTGCACAACTCTCCCATACCCACCAGCCTATGCATCCTTCATTGCATCAATTGTCTCCCTCTGGTCTGTGTGTGCAGTGTAGG